>CAXITT010001054.1:54236-71857 GCA_964033795.1 Lymnaea stagnalis
TTCTTTTGATTCTCCGCAACGTATGCAGATATCATCTTAATTAGCACTGAGTTAAATCGTTCGACCTGTCCGTTACTGGCTGGATGGAAAGATGATGTCCTGGTTTGCTTAATGTCTAGTAATTCCATTACTCGTTTAAACAATTTACTTTGATAATTGGATCCTTGATCCGAATGCAATTCTAACGGGCAACCAAAAATCGAGAAGAATTGGTTTACTAAAGTAGCGGCCGTTGTTTCGGCTGAACAGTCAGGGAGTGCATATGCCTGGGTATATTTAGTGAACGCGTCCACTACTACAAGAATGTATCTATTGCCAGTATCAGTGACGGGTAACGGACCAATAAAATCAGTGCACACTCTTTGTAGTGGTGATCCTGTAAGAAAAGACTGTAACCTGGCTGAACTGTTGGCTTGGGGGCGTTTGATGTGCTGACATGTGGCACAGTTGGTGATGAACGTTTGAACATCCCTTTTCATTCTGTACCAACTGTAGTATGTCCTGACATTAGCTAACACCTTATTTATGCCGAGATGGCCAGCATAAACTGACGAGTGCATTTTCTTTAACACTGTGTTTACAAGAGATCTAGGCAACATAATTTTCAATATTTCATCCTTCCGACCCGGATGAAACCATCGTTTACATAAAACTCCATCCACAACAATAAGTAAATCAAGGTTTAACCAAAGGTTCCTAACAGCCGGCGATTCTCCACTAATTTCCTCTCTTTTTGGTTTTGTTTTGTCTTCGATCCACTTAAAAACATGACTCAAGTCATTATCTTCCTGTTGTAATCTTCTCAGATCTTCCTTGGATATGTCTAACCCTTCAAAGAATTTATAGTCACTATTGTCTGCACAAAACACTGCACCCGGCTCTCGGTCAGCATTCCGATCATTTCTGTTTGATGTCGACTCAGGGCAAGGTAATTGGATAGGTTGGCTTGGTACGAGGGGCGTGTCCACAGGGCAGTTTGCTCGACCAGTATCACTTGTGGTTGCTCCTCCGGGCGAGGGCTTAGGTGGGTTCACGGGAGGATACATTTTACTGCGAGTCGTCACCATGTTGATTTTCACAACAGCTGCTGCTGGCAACTGGTTACTAGTGGTGGATAATGGAATGATGTCCTCTTCCTCATTGAGCTCACCGTTTTCTATCAACGAATAAGACTGGTCCTGTTGAGTCACTGAATTTACACATTTTTTTATTACTGGCACCTTGTCTCTATGTAGGTTGAGACCCCTTTTGATTTAAAATGAAAAGTCATAGTGACTTAGGAAATCGAATCCTAGATAACCATCGTCGGTAATGTCTGCGATATGCACCGTCCATGGATAAACCTTCTCTCCAATAAGCAAGTCTAGGTCGCAGACTCCATGGAGTTTTATAGACGTACCACTGGCTGACTGTAGATGTAATGGGACGAGGTGGGTATTCAACTTCGGTCTCGGCTGCATTCTATTAAAAGATCTCTTGGACAAAATTGTCACGGCCGCTCCAGTGTCCATGAGGAAATCTGTCCTAACGCCGCACACTTTCACAGGCACAAACACAAAATTAGGACGAAGGTTGTGACCATTTGACTTTGATGAGATGTGATTTAGTTTAAACGCTGAAGATTTCGTCCTTATGGTCTCTTGGTTTGGGCAATTCCGTGAAATATGACCGATTCGGTCACAGCCAAAACATCTGAGTTCCGCCCTCCGATTACCTCCACGTGCCGAATGAGTAACTGCCCCTCGCTGTGAGGCCATGAATTCCCTAAGGTCCTCTCTCAGGCCGCTAACCTCTCTGGCCAAATTGTCGGTAGCCATTGATGCTACTTGCTGTGTTGGTAAACAAACGTTGTCCCTCAAATTTAAGATTATATCCAAGGCAGCTCTCGCCTTGTCCACGGTGGGAGGAACAGCCATAGTGCCAACTTGTATTACCATGGACTGGTCAGGCAGCCCACGTAAGAACTGTTTAAAACCAATGGCATCTCTTGTAGCCTGGTCTGCCATTGGGAAGCTTTTTGCAACCAATCTCTTGAGGTCTGTAGCGTACTCAGCTGTAGTCTCTGATTTCAAGAACGTGCGTTTGTCTAAAACATTTTGAAAGAATGCAGGTGTTCGATGGTCCTTAAACCGATTAGCCAGGGCATCCTTGAGTTTCTCGTAGCTGTCCCTCTCAGCTTCGCTTAATTCGCTGTACGCGAATTCCGCAGCTGCATCCTTCAGTGAAAAACAGAGATAGAGGAGCTTGTCGTCATCACTCCACTTAAAAATTCTTGCCGAGGTCTCAAATTGCACGATAAACGTGTGCCATGTAGACGTTCCACTGTACGTTGGGATGTTGTGTGCGTGCTGTGAAGACATTGTGCTTGCTGTCAATCTTCCGCTCCTTGTACCTTGCATTTAGTCAGGCTAACGAAAATGTACGTCTCTTCGGAGTCGTTGCAAGGTTAAGAATCCCACCGCTGCCACCATTTATGTAAGAGACCTTGCTTACTATCTGACACAATTCATCTAAATTGGGTACTCAATAAGTAAAAAACTCCGGTGATACATTGGATCATTAAACTCGTGTTCTTTTTTTGGTCTATCACTTGCTTACTCTATCACTCATCTTCCAACTCTCACTTCTCCCTGCTCTCCAGAACCTAGTCCGTCCGCCTTCTTCCCTATTTATACCCCCCCGTCCCATAGTTCCTCTCCCAGTCCAGATTATACCCCGCCCCCTTTTCTCAATTGTCGGTAGACGTCCCAGGTAAATGCCCTGGTCAGATGGATGGTCGTGTCTGGGTGTCAGACGGCCGTAATTGGTCAGGCGTTTGATCCTTGGGTCCGTCGTGCTCCACAAGCTTGATCCTTCGGTCAGACGGATTACGTCAGGCGCCGTCGTGGTCCGGCGCTCGTGCGTGGTCCGACTCTCCACAAGCTTGGGTGGTCAGACGGATTACGTCAGGCGTGGTCCGACTCTCCACAAGCTTGGGTGGTCAGACGGATTACGTCAGGCGCTGTCGTGGTCCGAACTCTCCACACTATATATATATAAACATAATAATAATAATAAAGTTTTTTTTTAAAAAATCACGTTTCATCCCCAAAGGCTCGAAGTGCGGTACAAAGTCAACGATATTAAAAGAGAAATGAAAAAATCTATATTTTACCACATTAAAACACAAAATGCAACATTAAAAAAACAACAAACGAGCAAACCCATTCAAAGTCTTTCAACTATAAACAACACAAGCCAATATACATCTAGGAGATAATAGCGAGCTGGAAAAAATGGTAGACAACATCACCCCAGCAGATGTTTGAGAAATAGATGTGTTTTCAAATCGGTTTTGAAGAATTCCAGTGTCTGGCTATTTCCGAGAGCGACAGGAAGGGTATTCCAAATTGTTGGGCCAGCTAATGCGAAAGTACGCCCCCCTTAAGTCTCAAGGTGAACACGTGGTATCGAGAGTTTGCCACTATCAGATGAGCGGAGTTGTCTAGTGGGTACATAAGGCGTCATGAGCGCTTTGAGATAGGACGGTGCCAGGTCATGCAAGCGGCGGTAGCACAGAGTTGGAATTTTGTACTCTATGTGAGCATGGACCGTCAGCCAGTGCAGCTCTCTCAGAAGTGTTTTAGCTTGGTCGAACTTGTGTTAACGAACAACAATGTGAGCCGCATTATTCTGTGCTTTTGTATTTTATGCAGGAGCGTAGCTGGAAGAACCACCATGAGAGCATTGCAATAGTCCATGCGTGATAACACGGATGCAGACGTCAGCCTCTTTGTTGCATCCAACGTTAAGAAAGGTCTGATATGACTAATTCTGTGCAGCTCTAGAAAAATCGCCTTGCAAAGCATGTTAATGGGATTTCCCATAGTTAGTGTTCTGTTTAAGTAGACACCCAGGTTACGCACAATTTGAGCAAACTAAATCTCCACACCTGAGAGAGTAAGGGATGGTGTGTTGTTTACAGATTTTAGATTTTGAGCAGTAACAATGGAAATCAGCTTGGTCTTTTCATCGTTCAATTTGAGCTTGTTCATTGTCATCCAGTGCTTAACTGACTCCACTGTCTTCTGCGTCATACTAAGAAGCTGAGGGAACTGAGAGGGGATCATGGATTCCTGAAGTTGGGTATCATCCGCAAACATATGATATAGCATGTCAAACTGCTTGATCACTGCATACAGGGGCTGAACGTACATAGTGAAAAGCCCCGGGCGTATGACCGACCCTGAGGTACTCTGAATTCGTTAATAGATTGCCTCGAGATCAGGCCGCTTGCGATAACTGATTGGACCCGCTTTGTCAGATACGAGCGGAACCATCTCAGGATGGTATCGCTGGAAGCAAACGTTTTTTGCAGACGTTGAAGAAGTCTGCCGTGATCAAGCGTATCGAACGCTGCCGATAGATCCAGTAACGCCAAAAGGGATACCTGGCCCTCACGACAAGACGACAGAAGGTCATATACGATGCGCAACAGGGCTGTCTCAGTAGAGTGATGCGCCCTGTATGCTGACTGGAAAGGCTCAAACAAGTCACAGTGAAAGAGGTGATCCAGGAGCTGGTGGAGAACGACTTTCTCGAAAATTTTGGATACAAATGGTAGAGTAGACACGGGGCGATAATTTTACAACACATTTTGGGTCGAGATTTGCTTTCTTTAACAGTGGAGTTACAACCGCCGCTTTAAAAGTAGATGGAACAATACCAGTTTTTATAGACTGATCTATGGTACTAGTTATGATAGGGACTATTTCATCCAAACATTCGTACAACAGCCCTGCCGGAAGAGGATCGAGCAAACATGACTTTCTTGGGTAGTCAACCAGGAGTATCTTCACATGCGATTCATACAGAATAAAAAGACGTCAACATTGCAGCCCTGTCCCAAAGCTATTGCCCTGGACGGTGGATTTCTTTACCAAGGGGAACTTTTACAATGTTTAAAATGTATATTAAGGAAAAAAGGACATTAAAATAGTAATGTCTTTGATAGACGAATATGTTTTAAAAAAAATTGATGTTAAAATATCCATTAAGAATAGATTAGAACTTTCCAGCATTGTGTTTCCGCTTTGATTTTTACATTTCCGAATAGCAACTTTTGACGAGTTTAAAATTAAACAAAGTATTTTGAGATAAATTTAACTCAAGTAACAACATCATGGTTTCAAAGAAATTTTGAAAGTGGTATGAACAATTCTCTTCAGTTCAATATGTTACCTTTCGCTGTGCATAAGTCGCTGTGTATGAACAATTCTCTTCAGTTCAATATGTTACCTTTCGCTGTGCATAAGTCGCTGTGTATGAACAATTCTCTTCAGTTCAATATGTTACCTTTCGCTGTGCATAAGTCGCTGTGTAGGAACAATTCTCTTCAGTTCAATATGTTACCTTTCGCTGTGCATAAGTCGCTGTGTATGAACAATTCTCTTCAGTTCAATATGTTACCTTTCGCTGTGCACAAGTCGCTGTGTATGAACAATTATCTTCAGTTCAATATGTTACCTTTCGCTGTGCATAAGTCCTCAACTTGTCAAGTTCTACATCCGTGGTACGACACTATGACGCTGTCATAGAAGAGTTCCTGAAGAATACTTCAATCCCACATAATTTATTTCAGATGATTTAAATATCCGCAATACACATCTTGTCATTTTTTTTTAAATTAAAAATTTCCACACGTCAAAGATGACCTTAAATTACAATAGCCGTAAAATCTTGTTCATTGTCAGATACCGTATAATCTCTACTAGAGTTTAGACCCCTTTTCCATCATCACATCGAGCTGAAACTTGGCACATAGACTCGTTGCTGATGACAACATATTCTTTCAAATGTTCAACCCCACCCCCAATCCAAACCCCCCAAAAATCATTTTTTCCTATTTTACAAGGGGGACATGAAGGAAATAAAATGACGCCACTGATCTCACGAAATAGAATTCCCAATAACTGCACTAAATGAGATTCGTAAAACTATCGCAAGTGCGTTTGGTGCGTACAATTTTCTTTTGTTTTTCTGAAATAGTCGGTAAAATAAATCTGTGGTATAAAAGCGGTTGGAACATTAAAATATTAATATTATTAAAAATTTATACAAAATCTTCTTTCTTAGAGGTTGTTTGATTCCACGCACAGCACCCCTGGCCTCTTTCTAGATTTCCTCAGCACATCGCAAATAAAACATCTCTTATATATTTAAACGCTTCTGGTGTGACTCATTTCTGGCTGCCATTTATTCATCGTATTTGGTATTGAGAGTATATTACAAATAATTGTATATGTTTGAAAGAAAAAAATGGTTCAATAATGAGTTCAGGAGCGTTTAATAACCACATATACTTTAGTTTAACATATAGGTTGTTAGATTAGTTTTTTTGCATAATTTCAGACGTTTCATGAAATAAAGTATCAGATTCAGTTACTAACACAACTCTGCATTCCATATGTCGATCATGCTCTGCTACGTTGATAAAAACCAAGAGATAATAATATATCAATGGTAGAGAGACCCATCCCTAGTCGCGCTGGACAGGACACATTGAAAGGATGGCGATTTGTATAGCAGCACAAGTGATACTCAGGTAGAAACCTAGGGACAGACGAATCACCGGTCGACTAAGACTGAGATGGATCGACGATGTAGAGAAGGACTAACACCAGTTGGAGGTGGAAAGCCATGCATCGATCCGAATGGAGGATGTGGTGGAGCCGGCCAGCGCTACAGCCAATGTAGGACCCTGCATTTCCCTACATTGGCTGCAGCGCATCTGATGATAATATCTTTGTGAAAGGATTTAGTGGAGCAGGCCAGGGCCCTAGATTAGCGGTAGTGCCACTGATGATGATGATTACATTCCACATACCGATCGGACTTCGCATTCATTTCATGTACCATCAGGTGCGTACCGAGGCACCATCAGGGTCGTACCGAGGCAACATGAGGGGCGTACCTAAGCACCACCAGGGCCTTACCGAGGCACCACCAGGGGCGTACCCAGGAAATCTTATGTTAATATTACTTTTTGATTTATTTCTTAAATTATGCCGTGAAAGACTTCAATTGACCAGTTCGTTGTCTCTCTCAAGTTTTCATGTAACACGCACTTTTTATTCACTGTAACCTATGTTGTCATCACATGACGACACTCTATCAATATCCGCCGTTTGATAAAGACAATCCTATGAGCAATTTTCAAATTTGTGTTGCTTGCTATACACCCCACCCCCCAACCCTGTTTCTTTAAATTGTTAAGTAAGGATATGTAAACTAGATGCCTATTAAAACATGACCCATGACCCCATGACCAGTGCATAGTGCATAAACGAGGCAAAGCGGGGTCCTGGGCAATACCTGTAAATGTAACCCCTTCAATATAAAGAAAAAAAATGCCGGGGCGCCCTTGTCAAAAAATTTTTCTTGACTCGGTGAAATATACGAGAGGGTTTTTATCGTTTAATTAACTACCAAAGTCCTATCTAACGATTTGATCGTTTTAGTCACTACCAAAGTCCTATCTAACGGCGTTTTAGTCACTACCAAAGTCCTATCTAACGATTTGATCGTTTTAATCACTACCAATGTCCAATCTAACAATTTTGCTGCCCCTGACGTTGACCCCCTCTCCCCCTTGTTCCACAGCCTTTCTTATTACACCTATATACCAAGTCACATTTTATTATTATTATTATATTATTCTTTGTCTCGGGGCTGCTAAAAGGTGCGGGCCCCCTAAAAGATGCGGGCCCCCTAAAAGCTGCGTGCCCCCTAAAAGGTGCGGGCCCCTAAAAGATGCGGCCCCCCTAAAAGGGTCGGGCCCCCCTAAAAGGTGCGGGCCCCCTAAAAGGTACGGGCCCTTATTGCTTTCCCCATTTACCTTAATGTAACTCCGTGTGGCATTACGAGTGATCCATCCAAAAACACCATCCATTGTAACGTGTCTTTAAAAAAAGCCCCATCGAACAATTATATAAAATGGAGACGTGTCTAGTGAGGGAAACCGAGACGTTTGAGATATATTAGATCTCATAGGTCGTGGACAAACCAAGGGAGACCACTATTACACTTAAAATTTACTTCCCTTGCGTGCATAGACCTCCGGTTCGTAGTACACTTATTAAAATATTGATTAACTTACTGGCTCTAAGTTACTTCCCTTGTATACCCGATCATTAGCTCTTGGAGTTGATGGCCCTTGGAGTTGATGGCCCTTGGAGTTGATAGCCCTTGGAGTTGATGGCTCTTGGAGTTGATAGCTCTTGGAGTTGATGGCTCTTGGAGTTGATGGCCCTTGGAGTTGATAGCCCTTGGAGTTGATGGCCCTTGGAGTTGATAGCACTTGGAGTTGATGGCTCTTCGAGTTGATGGCTCTTGGAGCTGATGGCCCTTGGAGTTGATATCCCTTGGAGTTGATGGCCTTTGGATTTGATGGTCCTTGGAGTTGATAACCCTTGGAGTTGATGGCCCTTCGAGTTGATAGCATTTGGAGTTGATGGCCCTTCGAGTTGATAGGCCTTGGAGTTGATGACTCTTGGAGTTGATGGCTCTTGGAGTTGATAGCCCTTGGAGTTGATGGCTCTTGGAGTTGATGGCTCTTGGAGTTGATGGCTCTTGGAGTTGATGGCCCTTGGAGTTCAACAAATTCTAAAAAAAATTGGACCATCACTTATTTTCCCAATTCAAAGCCTCGTAATATTATGGAGCACCTCCTCATACGCACCCTCCAATTATTTAGTTACCTAATTATTTACTGATGCGTGATTGAACGTCATTTAAAACTCGTTTCGAGTCTTAGTGACTTTGTCCACCGACCCTTTGCCTCCCTATGTCGTCTGCAAGAACCTGTCTTTGGCTCCAATTTCGTTAACCTGGTGATTACATGTGGCCTTACGAATGCAGTTGCATTAGGTCTTGATCTATTCTCCAGCCCATCCTCTTCTATGACGATAAGCACCGCAAGGGTTCTCATTAATTTTAAACAAGTCACCATTCACGATAACTCGCACCTCAAGACACCTGCCAAGACCAGTAGCCCCACCCCTTCTTTTTTTTCTTTTTCCCTTTTACACCTTTTTACAAGTGTTTTCATATTTGAATAATAATCAGGATACAAATGTTTAAATGGCTCTCATTTCTCATGCATTCCCATCTGCTTAAAGTCGTCATTCGGATACACGTGGTCTCTTAAATATTTTATCAGTATCTGTAAACTTGGACCAAACGGAGCCAGGACCAATGGACACATGACCAAGGATCAAATAGCCCATTACCTAGGAAGTCATGACAAAATGACTCAGTACTTACAGATTCAGGACGACAGGACACAGGACCAAAGGACACAGCACCATAAAACATAGATTTGAAACAGAAAGCCCACTTACTTAAATTTTAAACTTACATATTGTTTTAGCCACATGACCAGATCAAACCACCAGTGGCGTAAAACAGAAAACATCGTTTTAAGCCATTCCCGTACAGCTTAGTGAGTGTTTTAAGCCATTCCCGTACAGCTTATTGAGTGTTTTAAGCCATTACTGTATAGCTTGGTGAGCGTTTTAAGCCATTCCCGTACAGCTTGGTGAGTGTTTTAAGCCATTCCCGTACAGCTTAGTGAGTGTTTTAAGCCATTACCGTACAGCTTGGTGAGTGTTTTAAGCCATTCCCGTACAGCTTGGTGAGCGTTTTAAGCCATTCCCGTACAGCTTAGTGAGTGTTTGAGAATCAGCTACCCTCCTCTCCACTTACACCCACACCCCATCTCCTAATAACCTTTAATTTTCTTTTCGAGACAAATCATGACCTAATGACCTAATATCCTGACTTCCCGGACGTGTCCAGACATCCTGGCAGCCACCATCTGAGTGGCTCTATCTATAATTTCGCTAATCGTTATTTCCTGGGTTCATAATTTAAAGTGTGTTTACGTTGTCAATATTAAGGGGAGCGTATGTTCGTACATTTCTCCAAAGTTAAGTACCCATCTCATCTATCAATGTGTCTTAGTGTTATAATATTAAGTGCCCATCTATCAATGTATCTTACCGTTGTAAAATTTAACGCCTCTCTATCAATATCTCTTTTTGGTGTAATTTTAAGCACTTTCAAGTGATTGACAAGTTCCCATAAAAGTCTAGAGTTGGCAACGCCCAGAGTGGGCTTTACCTTTGCCACCTCTCACAACGCACAGGTCTGTTTTTGAATTTGAGGTATTTGTACGGTTATATGATATTGACGAAAATTAAATAAAAAAATAGCCCCTCTCCATATTCCAAAGCCAATACAGTGGTACCTCGAGATACGAATATAATTCGTTCCATAACCTTGCTCGTAAGTCAATTTGCTCGTATCTCGAAGCAATTTTCCCCATTGAAATTAATAGAAATGCCATTAATCCATTCCAGCCCCCAAAATGCCACCCCATTTGTTTTTGTTACGTGCTTTTTGACTAAGAAAACTGTATTTATAGATGACAAATATTGTATAAAACATAATAAAAGAGAATGTAAAGAATTAAAATTTTTTTATAAAGTGTATTTACCTTGGAAATCAGCCGACTTGAGCTTACGGAAGATGCTGGCGGAGGTGTAGGGTGGAGGAGATAGGCGAAGGAGCTTCACTTCGTACACTCACTGGCTACACTGTTAATTCTTAACTTTTTCGTTCACTCACTGGCTACACTGTTAATCCTTAACTCTTTCAGTCACTCACTGGCTACACTGTTAATTCTTAACTCTTTCGTTCACTCACTGGCTACACTGTTAATTCTTAACTCTTTCGTTCACTCACTGGCTACACTGTTAATTCTTAACTCTTTCGTTCACTCACTGGCTACACTGTTAATTCTTAACTCTTTCGTTCACTCACTGGCTACACTGTTAATTCTTAACTCTTTCGTTCACTCACTGGCTACACTGTTAATTCTTAACTCTTTCGTTCACTCACTGGCTACACTGTTAATTCTTAACTCTTTCGTTCACTCACTGGCTACACTGTTAATTTTTAACTCTTTCGTACACTCACTGGCTACACTGTTAAATATTAATTCTTTCGTACACTCACTGGCTACACTGTTAATTCTTAACTCTTTCGGTCACTTTAATTCAGTTACTCGTTACATTCTTAAGGCTCCACTTTATCCATAAACTTTAATGGAAATTAACCAAACTTCACTGACCTTAATTGAACTTAAATACCACTGCACATTTTTTTGTTACTTTCGCTTAATTTTCGTCACTGCAGCCGACCGACCCGCTGATATGGTTCCTCGTATCTCAAAGCAAAACATCGCTCGCTTGACGGCTCCTATCTCAAAAATCTCGTATGTCAGGGAACTCGTATTTCGAGGTACCACTGTACATTCTACCAACTGAATCAACTCAGTCAATTCCATCAACTCAATCAATTAAGTCAATTCAATCAACTCAATCAATTCAATCAACTCAATCAATTCAAAAATTCAATCAACTTAATAAACTCAATCATTCAATCAACTCAATCAACTCAGTTAATTCAATCAACTCAATAAATTCAAACAATTCAATCAATTAAATCAATTCAGTCAATTCAATCAACTCAATCAATTTAATCAATTCCGTCAATTAAGCCAAATTCAATAAACTCAATAAATTTAATCAATTTAGTCAATTCAAACACCGCCATCAATTCCATAAATTAGATCATTTTACTTTACTCAACCAATTCAATAAATTCATTCAATTCAATCAATTCAATTAACTCAATCATCTCAATAAATTTAGTCAATTGAATCAACTCAATAACCCAATCAATTCGACTAACTCAATCAATTCAATCAAAATCAAGTCAATCAAGTCAATCAATTCAATCCGATCAATCAACTTAATCTATTCAATCAATTCAGTCTCTTCAGTCAATTCAATCGCCTCAATCAATTCAATACATTCAGTAAATTCAATCAACTGAGTCAATTAAAAAAACTCAATTAATTCAAATAATTCAGCCAATCAAATTAATTCAATCAATTCAGTCAACTCAATCAATTTAGTCAATTCAATAAAGTTAACCAATTAAATCAACTCAATCAATTCAATTATTCAATCAATTCAATCAACTAAATCACTTCAATCAATTCAGTCAATTCAGTCAATTCAATGAATTCAGTCAAGTTAATCAAATCAATCAGCCCAATCAGTTCAATAAATTCAGTAAATTCAATCAACTCAATCAACTCAATCAATTTAGTCAATTCAGTGAACTGAATCAATCCAATCAACTCATTTAATTCAATTAATTTAGTCAATTCCATCAACTAAATCAACTAAATCAATCCAATCAATTCAGTCGATTCAATCAACTCAATCAACTCAATAAATTCAGTCATTTTAATCAAATCAATAAATTCAGTCATTTTAGTCAACTCAATCAATTCAGTCATTTTAGTCAACTCAATCAATTCAATTAACTCAAGCATCCATTTGTAAAATTACGAAAAAATGTATGTTTTATTACTTCATTCTAAAAGATCGAAAGCTTTTGATGAAATGCTCATTGGTTGTGATACATTCCATTGGTTATGATACATTCCATTGGTTGTGATACATTCCATTGGTTGTGATACATTCCATTGGTTGTGATACATTCCATTGGTTGTGATACATTCCATTGGTTGTGATACATTCCATTGGTTGTGATACATTCCATTGGTTGTGATACATTCCATTGGTTGTGATACATTCCATTGGTTGTGATACATTCCATTGGTTGTGATACATTCCATTGGTTGTGATACATTCCATTGGTTGTGATGCATTCCATTGGTTGTGATACATTCCATTGGTTGTAATACATTCCATTGGTTGTGATACATAACATTTTTTGTGATACATAACATTGTTTGTGATACATAACATTTTTTGTGATACATTCCATTGGTTTTGGTACATAACACTGGTTGTGATTCATAACATTGGATGTGTTACATACCACTGGTTGTAATACATACCATTGTTTGTGATACATACCATTGGTTGTGATACATAACATTGTTTGTGATACATAACATTGGTTGTGATACATAACGTAGGTTGTGATACATAGCATTGGTTGTGATACATACCATTTTTAATGATACATAACATTGGTTGTGATACATAACGTAGGTTGTGATACATACCATTGATTGTGATACATACCATTGGTTGTTATACATAACATTGGTTTGGACATATCAAAATAGATGGGATATATAACATAAGTTTCCATTTATTACATAGTACCTCAATTATAATAATTTTTTAAAATTTTAATGTAAATTGGTTCGTATACAAACAGTACATAACAAAAGGACGATATCATTGCTTTATTATACTAAAGAAAGAACGATATCTCAACTAGTGGTTAATACAAGTAACAATTTTATAAAATAAAATTCTGGTATCAAAGAACAAAATAAAATACATAGAAAAAACTTCCATAAACTTACAATGCGTGAATACGTAAAATGATTGAAATAGAAAAAAAAACCCCACCATAAGTCTTTGTAGCTCTCGTAGGTTTCTTGCATCTCTTACTGTTAGGGACTTAAGTGTATAGTGTGATTGCGTGTTGGTTTGAGATTATGTGTGTTGTTGTATCTATTATTTTTAGTATCTTGTGACGTATTGTGTGGAAAGGGATATGACGTATTATTATTGTAGATTTGGTTGTGGGGTGTTGTTCTTTGAATACAGTAACGGCAGTTGAAGAATTTGTTGATTAATAAAGGTATTTCATCTAAGAATTATAGTTGTGAAGTGTATATAATAAACCCCTAGACAACGAAGCCAATGAACCTATTATGTAAGAATAGGTTTGTAACACTTACCTCTACAGGTCACAGTCGACTTTCTTATTTACAGGCAGTGAACCTTAATGTTCCAGAACAGAAAGTCTGCAAACTCTATCTCCATATGTAGAGCTGTAAAACTTCGTAAAATTATAAATTTCCCAATCGGGCGAGGTCGGGTGGCCAGGTTCGACATTTTGGGTAAGGTGGGCAGGTTTGACAGTTTGGACAGATTGGGAAGATGGACAAGAGCGCTGCACTAAGTTAATTGTAGACGACATAGAAAGAGCTAAGGGGCAGATAAAGGATTCAAGCCACGGCTGCACACCTCACAGGGGGAACCAAAAAAACTTGTCAATACACATGCTATAAACACATGGGTAGAGATTGATTATGAGGTATGTTATTTTTTATGTAACACACGGGGGTTTATTGGCTACAGGAAAATTCTATTGTCAGTGGCGCATTTATGGTAGTGCCATATTGTCAGTGGCGCATTTAGGGTAGTGCCATATTGTCAGTGGCGCATTTAGGGTACTGCCATATTGTCAGTGGCGCATTTAGGGTAGTGCCATATTGTCAGTTGCACATTTAGGGTAAGTGACATATTGTCAGTTGCACATTTAGGGTAAGTGCCATATTGTCAGTTGCACATTTAGGGTAAGTGCCATATTGTCAGTTGCACATTTAGGGTAAGTGCCATATCGTCAGTTGCACATTTAGGGTAAGTGCCATATCGTCAGTTGCACATTTAGGGTAAGTGCTATATTGTCAGTGGCGAATTTAGGATAAGTGCCATATTGTCAGTTGCACATTTAGGGTAAGTGCCATATTGTGAGTTGCTCATTTAGGGTAAGTGCCATATTTTCAGTTGCACATTTAGGGTAAGTGCCATATTGTCAGTTGCACTTTTAGGGTAAGTGCCATATTGTCAGTTGCACATTTAGGGTAAGTGCCATATTGTCAGTGGCGAATTTAGGAAAAAGTGCCATATTGTGAGTTGCTCATTTAGGATAAGTGCCATATTTTCAGTTGCACATTTAACGTAAGTGCCATATTGTCAGTTGCACATTTAGGGTAAGTGCCATATTGTCAGTTGCACATTTAGGGTAAGTGCCATATTGTCAGTTTCACATTTAGGGTAAGTGCCATATTGTCAGTTGCACATTTAGGGTAAGTGCCGCCCGAAGATTTTTGTCACCCCTCTACCACAAAATAACAACAAACAACAAAACTTGCCGTATGCCGAAGTGGCAGCCCTCAATTACAATTGTAATTTTATTAACTTACGTTACAAACAATTTTAAATAGCCATAACTGAGTACACCTAGAATTACATAACTAAGTACACGAGGAAGTACATAACTCAGTACACATAGAAGTAAATAACTGAGTAAACATAGAAGTACATAACTGAGTGCACCTAGAAGTAAATAACTGAGTACACCTAGAAGTAGATAACTGAGTACACCTAGAAGTACATAACTGAGTACATCTAGAAGTACATAACTGAGTACACCTAGAAGTAGATAACTGAGTTCACCTAGAAGTGCATAACTGAGTACACCCAGAAGAAGATAACTGAGTAAACCTAGAAATAGATAACTGAATGAATTTAGAAGTACATAACTGGAAAGACCTAGCAGTAAATAACTGAGTAAACAAAGAAGTACATAAGTGATTGCACCTAGAAGTAGATAACTGTGTACACCTAGAAGTACATAACTGAATGCACCTAGAAGTAGATAACTGAATACACATTGAAGTACATAATTGAGTAGACATAGAAGTACATAACTGAGTACACCTAGGAGTACATAACTGAATGCATCTAGAAGTACATAACTGAGTACACCCAAAAGTACATAACTGACTCCACCAGAAGTAGATAAATGAGTACACCTAGAAGTAAATAACTGATTATACCCAGAAATACATATCTGAATAAATCTAGAAGTGGATAACTGAGTGTAGCTAGAAATACATAATTCAGAACACCCAGAAGTAGCTAACTGGGTACACCTAGAAGTAGATAACTGAGTACACCTAAAAGTACATAACTGAGTACATCTAGAACTAGATTACTGAGTTCACCTAGAAGTTCATAACTGAGTGCATCTGGATGTACATAACTTAGTGCACCAAGAAGTACATAATTGAGTGCACCTAGAAGTACAAAACTGAGTACAACTACAAGTACTTAACTTAGTGCACATAGAAGTACATAGCTGAGTACGCCTAGAAGTACGTAACTAAGTAACTGAGTACACCTAGAAGTACATAATTGAGTACACCTAGAAGTACTTAAGTGATTACACTTAGAAGTACATAACTGAATAAACCTAGAAGTAGATAACTGAGTACACCTAGAAGAACATAACTGAGTACACCTAGAAGTACATAACTGATTACACCTAGAAGTAAATAACTGTGTAAATATTGAAGTATATAACTGAGTGCACCTAGAAGTAGATAACTGAGTACATCTAGAATTCAATAACTGAGTACACCTAGAAATTTATAACTGAATACAACTAAAAGTATAGAACTGAGTGCATCTAGAAGTACATAACCGAGTACACCTAGAAGTACATAACTGAGTACACCTAGAAGTACATAACTGAGTACACCCAAAAGTACATAACTGATTCAACCAGAAGTAGATAACTGAGTACACCTAGAAGTAAATAACTGAGTACACCTAGAAATACATATCTGAATACATCTAGAAGTACCTAACTGATTACACCTAGAATTAAATAACTGAGTAAACATTGAAGTACATACCTGAGTGCACCTAGAAGTAGATAACTGAGTACACATAGAAGTACAGGACTGAATGCACCGAGAAGTAGATGAGTACACCTAGAAGTAAATAACTGAGTCCACCTGGAAATACATAATGGAATACATCTAGAAGTAGATAACTGAGTGCACCTAGAAGTACATAACTGAGTACACCTAGAAGTAGATAACTGTGTAAACATAGAAGTACATAACTGAGTGCATTTAGAAGTACATAACTATTACACCTATATGTAAATAACTGAGTACACCTAGAAGTACATAACTGAGTACACCTAAAAGTACCTAAATGAGTACACCTAGAAGTACATAACTGAGTACACCTAGAAGTTTTAAACAGTACATTATTAAATATCCATAAATGAGTACGCCTAGAAATTTGAAGGGGTAATAAGGGGAGAGACTGCAATCAGGTTAGTACAAAATAAAATGAGTAAAACAGAGTAGGGTTAAACCTGAAAAAATAAACGCAACAAAACAGCGAACGTGTCGGCAGAAAGCCTTCGTCAGGGAACAAAACAACAGAAAAAACGGTATAAAAATAAAAATAAGAAATAGCACTTAGCTGGTAAGTAGTATCTCTGGGCAGCAATAGAACACTTCTATTAGATAACTGAGTACACATAGAAAGTAAGTAGTATCTGTGGGCACACTTCTATTGCTGCCCACAGATACTACTTACCAGCCAAGTGCTATTTCTTATTTTTATTTTTAAACGGTTTTTTTCTGTTGTTTTGTTCCCTGACGAAGGCTTTCTGCCGATACGTTCGCTGTTTTGTTGCGTTTATTTTTTCAGGTTTAACCCTACTCTGTTTTACTCATTTTATTTAGAAATTTGAAGCAGTTCATTTTTAAATAGCTGTTGAAAACCATTGCATCGCTCTCATTGTACCTTCATTTGCCTTTCTTTTAGGCTTGTAAGGAGCGAAGGGTAACGATAATTTTGGTGTGCATTTGGTGCGTACGACGGGCAGGGGGGGGGGGGTGGGGAAGTTGCGAATGGGAATGTATCACG
>CAXITT010001054.1:85959-115334 GCA_964033795.1 Lymnaea stagnalis
TACCTTCCCATGGATTCCTACTTCAACAACTATGTTACCTTCCCATGGATTCCTACTTTAACAATGATCTTACCTTCCCATGGATTCCTACTTCAACAACTATCTTACCTTCCCATGGATTCCTACTTTAACAATGATCTTACCTTCCCATGGATTCCTACTTTGACAACGATCTTACCTTCCCATGGATTCCTAATTTAACAATATTCTTTCCTAACCATATAAAACTACATTTACAAATCTCCTCCCAGAATGACAAAAAGTTGGGCAATTAAGTCGCCAATGTCCTCCATCCATTCGTCAGTATAATATCATTCAGATACATGACCAGTATGACCAACTGGAGCTGTGTTTGCATGAAACTTTGGACTCTGCAACTGGAGCTGTGTTTGCATGAAACTTTGGACTCTGCAGTTAGACATGAAGAGTTGATGTTCAAAATGATGTTTTTCCATTTTTTGGCTTTTCAGATATTCAACTTTTTCTGCTGCACAATGATGGCTCAAATTTTAGGAAAAGTAATTGTTAATATAGGTATATATTCAAAATATGAGTTAAATTATGATGAAAATTGAAATGTAGGTTCATTAAAATGGATTGGAAGAGTTGATTTTCAAAACACGGTATCCACCATTTCGAAAATAACGAGATGACTGTGCATTGAGATGACCGTGCATTGAGATGACCGTGCATTGAGATGACCGTGCATTGAGATGACCGTGCATTGAGATGACCGTGCATTGAGATGACCGTGCATTAAGATGACCGTGCATTGAGATGACCGTGCATTGAGATGACCGTGCATTGAGATGACCGTGCATTGAGATGACCGTGCATTAAGATGACCGTGCATTGAGATGACCATGCATTGAGATGACCATGCATTGAGATGACCGTGCATTGAGATGACCGTGCATTGAGATGACGGTGCATTCTTGGAGAGCGAACCAGGTTCCTTTAGGACATGTTCAAGTTTATTTACACAATATTTTTTTATTCCTATATTATTTTTGTCTAAAAATGAATTTATTTTCAAAACGTGGTATGAAGTGAAACAACATGAAAAAAAGAAAAATCATTTCGTCATTCAAGGGGAGGAAAGAAACCATCCGTTATCTGTATCTATCTTATCATTCTTATCTAAAGTCATTGAAAAGTTTGTTCTAAAACAACTTTTTGCTTACTTAATTAACGACCACTCTCTTCTCAGTCCTAATCAGTCGGCCTATAGAAATTTGCATAGTACTGAGACAGCGCTCTTGAGAGTCACCAATGACCTCTTGCTCGAATTGGACAGCAGCGATATCTCCATCCTGATCCTCTTAGAACTCAGTGCGGCCTTTGACACTGTTGACCATGAAACCCTTTACAAAACCCTTGAAAATTACTTTGGAATTTCGGGATCAGTTTTAGCTTGGTTTAGGTCCTACCTCTCCGATAGGCGGTCTCTGTCGATGGCTGTCTCTCCGGCAATGCTGTCTTGGTACCACAGGGGTCCGTTTTGGGCCCGGTTCTATTCATAATGTATACCAGGCCACTGCTCCTCTTGCTCGGGAGGCATGCTGTGGAGAGCCAGTCATTCGCAGATGACACGCAGCGAAACAAGCAAACCCATCCCTCTCTTGTCGATTCTGCTATCCTGACTTTGCGGGAGAGCGTTGGTGATGTCAAGACATGGATAACACTCAGCAAGTTGAAACTAAATGGTGACAAAACGGAAGCACTAATTCATGATCACAAATCATCCTCTAACTCAGCTTTCCACACTTCATTTGTATGTAGGTAACTCCGATATACCGTTTACATTCTCCGATAGGAATGTTGGTTATAGTCTGGCTAACAACATGTCTCACGATAATCACATCTCTCACATTTGTCCCTCTGCATACACCGCTATACGCCAGATCTGCTCCATCCGCCAATAACTCACAGTTAGTGCAACAAAAACCCTAGTCTATGCTCTAGTTCTCTGAAATAGCAAAACGAGTTCTGTCTCGTCTTCACTATTGTAACTCCCTTCTATCAGGTTCACCAAAACACGTCTTAGAAAAATTACAAAAGGTTCAAAACTCAGCTGCTAGGCTAATTCTAAAGGCTGAAAAACGTGATCACGTCACACCATTACTTTATTCACTTCATTGGCTCCCTGTACAAGCACGGATTAACTACAAACTCTCTGTTCTCTTCCACAACTTTTTCTCGAATATCTAACCGAACTACTCTCTGTCTGTCCATTCAGCCCTTCGACAGCTTCACCCCTCCGCAGACGCGCGTATTCTTTCTGTGCCCTCAAACAATGGAATTCTCTTCCATTACACATCCGCAATATACCGAACATCACAACCTTCAAAACTGCAACCAAAACACATCTTTTTAAACTCTACTAGTTTTAAACTCAGAATGGACCCAGACACGCAGCGCCGCCATTCGCACCCGGGTACCATTAGACTCATGCTATTCGGATGTCATTTGTGGTAGTTTATTTGAGTTAGACTGAAGAAGTAAGTTTAGAAACATATAGTCCATTCAATTATCTTTCATTTGATACCTCATTTTGTCTTATAAACCCAACAATAAAATGTTAAATAGTTTTTTAATCCCAACCTCTCACTTCTGGTACCCGGGTACGAATAGTCGCAGCCAAGAAATAAAGGGAAAAATGATTAATTCGTTCCCTTGAAAAAAATCATATTTTTATTGGCATATTATAGAATTATTGACGTGGTTGTAAAAAATAATTTAAACACTGATTAATACTAAAATACATAAATAAAAATGACTTAGATGAAATAGATGAAAATTTAACCTCACTTTACCTTGATGAGAAGAGTCAAGTGCTTAATAATATGGTGCTGAGAAGGAGGAGATGTTATTGTTTTGAAGGAGAGTCCGCTTCCAATAAAACTTGAGGAATATGACATTTTGTTGTTTTTTCTTTTTTCTGTATCCTTTCCATAGTTGACCCTGGTTGAGGCTCACCGGTTTTGACTTTAGCTAAAAAATCTGTCTAAAGAGCTTTGCCTTGGCCCTCTCCTCAGGATGTTTCGAAAATGTGACATTATCTGGTCATTCCAGGCAATGCTGTTACGACTTGTTTGGGCTTCGTTGGGGTGGTACTTCTCAGCAAAGTTTTTGAAATCCATCCATTCAGCAAAGATTTCCTCTATCTCCTCCTCCTCAGAGCCTGAATAGAGTTCATCCACGCTAGACTTTGCATGATTTGTCATTTTGACACATACAATTTCTATTATACTTACATGCAAGTTTAATTACCGTCGGAGGGGCCGGATGAACTGGCCTCACGGGCCGGATAACGCCCTCAGGTCGTAGTTTGGTGACCCCCTGGTCTAGAGTTTTAACAATACAGACAGAATACGTGCAATGGCGTTTAAAATGAGTTAATTCATTAAATCATGCTATTATTTTTAGTTATTAGCTTTTAAGAGTCTGTCTAATTTATATGAAAAAACAGCTGCATTATTTTAAACAATAAAAACAATTATTTCTCAATCCGTTAATCTTAATTTATGAAGCAGTATCACGTGGTCGCCCAGAAAACTGTTCTGTCTTTCATGCGTTCTTTTAATTCTGTGAAGTCCCGACATTCTTGTGACCACTAAAAGAATATTTTAAAAAATAATTTAAAAAATTATAATTGTTTTAAAGTGAAAAAAACAACAACAAACAAACAAAGTAGTTTTAATTTAATTTGTACTTCAATTGATATGGATATAGTTAACATTTAAGATTACTATGCTAAAATAAGAACACTTTCAAATTACTTTTACTGGCTGTTATTTTCTCATATTGACAGCAATATTTTGAGATACATTAGAACATGTCTTATTAAATTGAAGGTTTGAATGTCATGACACGTTAATTTATCATAATTGACATCAAGAATGATCAGAGATCATAGTTGATATCAAGACTGATTAGAGTCATAGTTGATATCAAGACTGATCAGATTCATAGTTGATATCAAGACTGATCAGATTCATAGTTGATATGAAGACTGATCAGATTCATAGTTGATATCAAGACTGATCAGATTCATAATTGATATCAAGACTGATCAGATTCATGGTTGATATCAAGACTGATCAGATTGATAGTTGATATCAAGAATGATCAGATTCAGGGTTGATATCAAGACTGAGCAGATTCATGGTTGATATCAAGACTGATTAGATTCATGGTTGATATCAAGACTGATTAGATTCATTGTTGATATTAAGACTAATCAGATTCATAGTTGACATCAAGTCTGATCAGATTCATGGTTGATATGAAGACTCATCAGGTTAAACAGAACCAATACCAGAAAGGGCAAAAAAAAAAAAGTTTATGAGAATCATAAACGGCAACTCTAATACAAAGCTTTTTTTGCGAATATCAACCAAAATCACAATTATGATAAAAAAATGACATTTCAATATCTAACACTAGTTGAAAATAATAATGGTGAAAAAATCAATATCACTGACGAAATTGTCATAATAATATTTGTTTGCTGAAAAAGTTTTTATAGCTGATGATTCATTGGTTTGCTGAAGACACCTTGGTTTCTGGATACAGATGTTTATTTATCTTATGATATATTGGTTTGCTGAAGACACCTTGGTTTCTGGATACAAATGTTTATTTATCTTATGATATATTGGTTTGCTGAAGACACCTTGGTTTCTGGATACAAATGTTTATTTATCTTATGATATATTGGTTTGCCAACGCGTTATATATCATAGGGCTTTTTAAAAACTTGAAAACAAAGTTATTTGAAGCCACCACTCCTTAGAACTGTCTTGCTGGCTGGACTTCGAAATTAACGACACCGAGTAAATCTCTTGTCACTTCCTGTCCTGGAACAAGTTTGTTTACATTTGAATGGTTCCATTTGCGCTAAAAAAAGCCAATAGGTGACGCATTTCTAGATTTTCTGTACTAGAACGTTCAGATTTAATTCATATATTAATTAAGCCCGCCAGGTTTCTTAGCAGATTGACTCACCGAGAGATATACTAAGCGAGACTTATAGATAGACATATGATGTGTAAATGTATTGTGTATATACATTACTATTTCTTTTTGAGGTTTGCTTACATTTCACTTGCTGTAAATTGAAATACTTTTTTGTTTCTATACGTTAAGTTGTATTTGAATTCCAACCAAAGCCAGAATGATCAATACATTCATCGTGGGCCCTCAAAATAAGGAAGAAGAAATCTATTTATATAATTAAATTAAATTTTAGTATGACTAGATTTGATTGGCATCGTTTTTCTTAGCTTACTGTGAGATCCGTTTTTTAACATACTTTTTGATCAGACTTTTGTTAACATACTGTTAGATCAGTCTTTTGTTAACATACTGTTTGATCAGTCTTTTGTTAACATACTGTTAGATCAGTCTTTTGTTAACATACTGTTAGATTAGTCTTTTGTTAACATACTGTTAGATCATTCTTTTGTTAACATACTGTTAGATCAGTCTTTTGTTAACATACTGTTAATCAGTCTTTTGTTAACATACTGTTTGATCAGTCTTTTGTTAACATACTGTTAGATCTGTCTTTTGTTAACATACTGTTAATCAGTCTTTTGTTAACGTACTGTTTGATCAGTCTTTTGTTAACATGCTGTTAGATCAGTCTTTTGTTAACATACTGTTAGATCAGTCTTTTGTTAACATACTGTTTGATCAGTCTTTTGTTAACATACTGTTAGATCAGTCTTTTGTTAACATACTGTTAGATCATTCTTTTGTTAACATATTTTTAGATCAGTCATTTGTTATGCAGTATTGTTTCATCTACTAGCCAACTGTCAAAACAGATTTAATCGTATAACAATAACGGTGGTTAACATTCGGCCATCTTGGTTTGATGAAAAGGTTTGTTTAGCTGAGGATTAATTGGGTTGCTGAAGACACCTAGGCACCCTGACCCAGATACCACTACTCAAAAGACAAACCATGTCTTGCCGCCAAAGACTTGAAAGAGAACAATGCACAGCAGTGACAGCCACTCCAGGATTAGACTAACTGAACTGCAGATTGAGTGTTACGCCCGACTCCATCAAAGAATGTTGGATTCCTACGACAATTTTTAGATATCAAATATCTCTCTTCATAGATAGGGTTATACATTTAATACATTTTGTCTAATGTACATTTTAGTTCTAATGTTCATTTAAATATATTTAAAACCTATCGTTTAGGCTTCACAGTAAAGCAAGGGTTCCCAGACTATTTGACTGGCGGATCACTTTTTAGAACCAATTTCAACAAGGAAGTACCTTGGGCCTGACTTGTGTCTTACAAGTTAATTGGGTTTAATAGTGTATGGGGGAGGAAGCGGCCACGGAGCCTCTGAGAGGTGTACACGTTGAGAATCCCTGCAGTAAAGATTTACATTATTAGGGTTTCAATTTTTTTGTCACAAGTTGGGCATCACCCTACTCTTCATGTTAGTTCAGGACCATTTAGAGCCCTCAAATGCAGGTTAGTCTGTTCGGAAACCACAGAATTAGGGACACTCTAGGGTGCAGCTTTACCCTGTTGGAAACCACTGCAGACCTGTTATCCCCTCGCTTTCACAGTAGTAAAGACGTGTTGAAGCCTTAGATTCCTGCACTAAACCACAACTAAAAAACTACGGGTTGGGGCGTTATACCTTTGTTGGCTTTATTTTTAATAGAAACTAGAGACCTAGGAATTTCGGCTTCGGTTTCAGTCTCGGCGCCGAAAGTTGCCATTTGATCACTTTCGCCCTTGTTTCAATTTCGGCCGAAATTGAAAAGTTAACTTTCGGTTTAATTTCGGTTTCGGCCGAAGCAGGAAAGTTAACTTTCGATTTAAATTTGGTTTCGGCTGAAAGTGATTCAGACTTTCGGCCAAATGTCCGAAGTTGACTGAGTTTTTCAGTCATGTAACAGATGTCAGACTGTTTGTCTGTTTCTAGACCAACAATCCAATATTCATGATTGCTGGACGTCTTGCTGTCATCATATGTCATACGACTAACGCTCTGCGAAAACAGCTCACAGCTGCACGATGACCTACTTTTACCTTTTTTTCCCAATTTTCAATTAGGCTTAGACTTATGGAATTGTAAAATTTATATCATTAATTGTGTTTAAATTTTTTTCAAAAATAAAATTTGGAACCCTAGGTTTATTCAATTTCTTTCATTTGTGATATTCATTTTGATTTATCATTTTCCTACTCATCAATGTTGTCATAGGCAAAAGTGCATACTTTAGAATAATCCTGAGAATGTTAGTATTTACATTATTATTTTTGTTTTATAAAAAAAAACAACAACAAATTATTGGAATTTAGATTTTTTCCTTTCATTCATTTCTATATCTTCATAATTATCATGCTCATGTATATTGTTATTGACGAAATAACAAAAATGTGCATGTTTCACTGGTTCGTATAATAGACAAGTAGTAAACCTTCTGCAGAGCTGTTTACTTTTATGATTTTGGCGATTAATTTAAATGTTCTTTGCGATTCTCCGTCGAGACCCGTCAGAACAATGATTTTAAGAGACCCGGTTATAAAACATTGTTCCCAACCAACGGGGGTGAGGAATGTTGGTCGACGAACGAAATAATGACGTCACCAGCACGGCAAGACTTATGTGTTGGTACTAGGCTAAATATTAATACACCACTATCTTGCCAGCTACTTACGAGAACACAAAGCATTAGTATGACGATAACCGCGAAACATTGTGTTAATATTTTCTATAGCCTTATTAACTGGTATTTCGGTGACAGTTGGCTTCATTAAGGCCACAATCATTATTGAAGGTATATGTTGTAGGTTGTAATTATATTATAAAAGCAAAAGGCACTTACGGATCTAGTTTGCATGAATTCACCCGCCTTCAGTCAAAATTTTCTCTTACCATACTACTTTAAAATTTAAACAAAGAAATTTAGTTTACTTTTAAAATAAATTGATCGGTAAAATCAAAAGTGTTCATTAGATATTTATTTATTGATATTCCAGATGTTATAATTTTTCATAAAAAATTATGTAAATATTGAAACTCTCCCCCCCCCCCCCATAACTTTTTGATGTATGCATGAACGATTTTCAAAATATCAAAAAAAAATTGATCGGTAAAATCAAAAGTGTTCATTAGATATTTATTTATTTATATTCCAAATGTTATAATTTTTCATAAAAAATTATGTAAATATTGAAACTCTCCCCCCCCCCCCCATCACTTTTTGATGTATGCATGAACGAATTTCAAAATATCTAAATATTTCGGTTTCAGATTCGGTTTTGGCTGAAAGTCGCGAATTGTTTTTGGTTTTAGCTTCGGATTCGGCAGAAAGTCTCGTTAAGATTTTGGTTTCGGCTTCGTTTTCTGCCGAAAGTCAGCTTTAACTTTCAGCCCAGTTTCGGTTTCGTCCGAAAACAGAAAATCACTTTCGGGTTGTCTCTAATAGACAAATAAATAATTGTGTTATTTTCAGTCAAAGGTTACCGCATGTTTGTGCTAACCCATCAGCAAGGCAATCGAATGTGAATAACGGGGATTGTCCTTTGTGCCCACAATCTCAATGAACCAACCCATAAGCAAGGCAATCGAATGTGAATAACGGGGATTGTCCTTTGTGGTCTCAATCTCAATGAACCAACCCATAAGCAAGGCAATCGAATGTGAATAACGGGGATTGTCCTTTGTGCTCGCAATCTCAATGAACCAACCCATAAGCAAGGCGATCGAATGTGAATAACGGGGATTGTCCTTTGTGGTCTCAATCTCAATGAACCAACCCATAAGCAAGGCAATCGAATGTGAATAACGGGGATTGTCCTTTGTGCTCGAAATCTCAATGAACCAACCCATAAGCAAGGCAATCGAATGTGAATAACGGGGATTGTCCTTTGTGGTCTCAATCTCAATGAACCAACCCATAAGCAAGGCAATCGAATGTGAATAACGGGGATTGTCCTTTGTGCTCTCAATCTCAATGAACCAAGCCATAAGCAAGGCAATCGAATGTGAATAACGGGGATTGTCCTTTGTGCTCTCAATCTCAATGAATTAACCCATAAGCAAGGCAATCGAATGTGAATAACGGGGATTGTCCTTTGTGCTCTCAATCTCAATATCGAATGTGAATAACGGGGATTGTCCTTTGTGCTCGCAATCTCAATGAACCAACCCATAAGCAAGGCGATCGAATGTGAATAACGAGGATTGTCCTTTGTGGTCTCAATCTCAATGAACCAACCCATAAGCAAGGCAATCGAATGTGAATAACGGGGATTGTCCTTTGTGCTCGCAATCTCAATGAACCAACCCATAAGCAAGGCAATCGAATGTGAATAACGGGGATTGTCCTTTGTTCTCGCAATCTCAATGAACCAACCCATAAGCAAGGCAATCGAATGTGAATAACGGGGATTGTCCTTTGTGCTCTCAATCTCAATATCGAATGTGAATAACGGGGATTGTCCTTTGTGCTCTCAATCTCAATATCGAATGTGAATAACGGGGATTGTCCTTTGTGCTCTCAATCTCAATATCGAATGTGAATAACGGGTATTGTCCTTTGTGGTCTCAATCTCAATATCGAATGTGAATAACGGGGATTGTCCTTTGTGCTATCAATCTCAATGTACAACCCATAAGCAAGGCAATCGAATGTGAATAACGGGGATTGTCCTTTGTGCTCTCAATCTCAATGAACCAACCCATAAGCAAGGCAATCGAATGTGAATAACGGGGATTGTCCTTTGTGCTCTCAATCTCAATATCGAATGTGAATAACGGGGATTGTCCTTTGTGCTCTCAATCTCAATATCGAATGTGAATAACGGGGATTGTCCTTTGTGCTCTCAATCTCAATGAACCAACCCATAAGCAAGGCAATCGAATGTGAATAACGGTGATTGTCCTTTGTGGTCTCAATCTCAATATCGAATGTGAATAACGGGGATTGTCCTTTGTGGTCTCAATCTCAATGAACCAACCCATAAGCAAGGCAATCGAATGTGAATAACGGGGATTGTCCTTTGTGGTCTCAATCTCAATATCGAATGTGAATAACGTGGATTGTCCTTTGTGCTCTCAATCTCAATATCGAATGTGAATAACGGGGATTGTCCTTTGTGGTCTCAATCTCAATATCGAATGTGAATAACGGGGATTGTCCTTTGTGGTCTCAATCTCAATATCGAATGTGAATAACGGGGATTGTCTTTTGTGCTCTCAATCTCAATATCGAATGTGAATAACGGGGATTGTCCTTTGTGGTCTCAATCTCAATATCGAATGTGAATAACGGGGATTGTCCTTTGTGGTCTCAATCTCAATATCGAATGTGAATAACGGGGATTGTCCTTTGTGCTCTCAATCTCAATATCGAATGTGAATAACGGGGATTGTCCTTTGTGCTCTCAATCTCAATGAACCAACTAAAATAGTTTTCTTGTATAGGATTACGTTGTTAATACTAAACTGCCTAAGTCCTTTTCTCATCCTTAAGAAACAAATCCTTTATATCTATTTGTGTTAACTTAAAGTAGCAGTTGTGTGGATTTCTTTACACATCTTGTATTTTGATTGCATCCCCCCTCCCCCGCCCCACCCCACCCCACCCAAATTGACCAGAAGACTCTTTAGATTCTGAAACTCTGTTTTTCAGAGCTGGAAACGACTCCGACACTAACCTAAGGGTAAAAACGGCTGCTACTGTATTGGGCGCAGCTCTATCCGGCTAGAAACCAGGTCCTTAGCTTGACAATATTTGAAACGTCCCCTTTCTGGTCCCACCACAAACCAGCTGACTCCCCCCTCCCACCTTACACACACCCACACCCTCTTACCGTGATACCCTCTTTGGTCAATGTGATGTTTTTTTTTTCTCTTGTAGTAAACTCTATTCAACTCTGTTTCCAACAACTCACTTCACTCCTGTTTATTAAAAAAAAGGGGGGGGGGATGAGGTGAGGGGAGGAGGGGGCAGACAAGTTCCTAACGACGGCGTGACGTGATATCTTCTCTCTGTAAGCTTGGGAACAGACTACCACCCATGGAATAAAAAAAAGGGGGGGGGGATGAGGTGAGGGGAGGAGGGGGCAGACAAGTTCCTAATGACGGCGTGACGTGATATCTTCTCTCTGTAAGCTTGGGAACAGACTACCACCCATGGAGCGAACTCTTTATCTGTAATGTGAAACTTAATGCCAGAGATAGGGCCGAGACGGGAATGAGAGGGGAAAAGGAAAGGTTAGGGGGGGGGTGTATTAACAAGGAAGGGTGGTCTAGAATGTGGATTACTTACGCTTTAAAAATCTCGATAAAATTAGTTAGTTTATAATCCTTTTTAAAAGAAGCATTGAGAATTTCTTTTAAAAAATATAACTCGCAAAAACAAAACAATAAAAAAAAACTTATTTTTTTTTATTGCCGGGGTTATAAAAAAGAAGTAACAGGTAGTTACGTGAAATTCAAGGCTATCCCTATGAGAGCTGCCCCGATTTTCTTCCCTCTCAAGACTCAAGTTACAAACATTGCATAAGAAACGATTGTAACGCACTGAGGAAATAATACCAAATGTAATGGGCAAACTCTCCATGCAAGTAACTTGCTAAATTATTTCAAATGGAAGTAGTATGTGATGCATACACGTCCATGCTTGGACCATGCAAATTGGAGTGCTGATGGCATCTTACACTGCTGATGGCAAATTGGACTGCTGATGGCAAATTATACTGCTGATGGCATCTTAGACTGCTGATGGCAAATTATATTGCTGATGGCATCTTAGACTAAGATGGCAAATTGGACTGCTGATGGCAAATTATACTGCTGATGGCAAATTGGACTGCTGATGGCAAATTATACTGCTGATGGCATCTTAGACTGCTGATGGCAAATTATATTGCTGATGGCATCTTAGACTAAGATGGCAAATTAGACTGCTGATGGCAAATTATACTGCTGATGGCAAATTGGACTGCTGATGGCATCTTAGACTGCTGATGGCATCTTGGACTGCTGATGACATCTTGGACTGCTGATGGCATCTTGGACTGCTGATGGCATCTTGGACTGCTGATGGCATCTTAGACTGCTGATGGCATCTTAGACTGCTGATGGCATCTTGGACTGCTGATGGCATCTTGGACTGCTGATGGAATCGTAGACTGCTGATGGCATCTTAGACTGCTGATGGCATCTTGGACTGCTGATGGCATCTTGGACTGCTGATGGCATCTTGGACTGCTGATGGCATCTTGGACTGCTGATGGCATCTTGGACTGCTGATGGCATCTTGGACTGCTGATGGCATCTTAGACATCTGATGGCATCTTGGACTGATGATGGCATCTTGGACTGATGATGGCATCTTGGACTGCTGATGGCATCTTGGACTGCTGATGGCATCTTGGACTGCTGATGGCATCTTGGACTGCTGATGGCATCTTAGACATCTGATGGCATCTTGGACTGATGATGGCATCTTGGACTGCTGATGGCATCTTGGACTGATGATGGCATGTTGGTTTGTTTGTGAAATGTTTATTTGTCTAATGACATCTTTGCGTCAGGGGTCGACTGGAATCTTGTAAATGATCTTAAATCTAATTTTTAATTATTATAGCAAAAAATATAAATATGTAAAATAATGATATTGCTACCACCAATGATCTGGATAAAATGAACATATCCAACAAATGATAGTATCCACTAACCGCTTAGCTTAATTTAATGAACATATAAAACAAATGTTAGTACCTGCTTCATTTGGTTAGATTCATTGAATACATTCAACAAATGTTAGTGGCCCCTAACCACTTAGTTAAATTTAACACATTTTGATACTCAAATGCTAAATTCAATCATTATAGATAAAAGTTATATTAAAAAGAGATAATAATCCCAATATCTCTGACTTAATCTTATTCTCAGAATGTCTCCGAAATGTCGTGTTGCAGCCATATTTTTTAGGGAAATCGTTTAATGACGTAAGAGTGCATAACACGGATGAGATGCTATTTACATTTTAAAAGATGGGACGTCACACTGAGCAATGATGTTTGATCAGGCGTAAAGAACATGTTCTTCGAAAGAGGTCTCTAAGACATCACATAAAGCAATGATGTTTGAACAGGTGTAAAGAACATGTTCTTCTAAAGAGGTCTTTAAGACGTCAGACTAAGCAATGATGTTTGATCAGGCGTAAAGAACATGTTTTTCGAAAGAAGTCTCTAAGACATCCCATTGAGCAATGATGTTTGATCGGGCATAAAGAACATGTTCTTCTAAAGAGGTCTCTAAGACATCACACTGAGCAATGATGTTTGATCCGGCGTAAAGAACATGTTCTTCTAAAGAGGTCTCTAAGACGTCACACCGAGCAATGATGTTTGATCAGGCATAGAGAACATGTCCTTCTAACGAGGTCTCTAAGACGTCACATTGAGCAATGATGTTTGATAAGGCATAAAGAACATGTTCTTCTAAAGAGGTCTCTAAGACGTCACATTGAGCAATGATGTTTCATCAGGCATAAAGAACATGTTCTTCTAAAGAGGTCTCTAAGACGTCACACTGAGCAATGATGTTTGATCAGGCTTAAATAACATGTTCTTCTAAAGAGGTCTCTAAGACGTCACATTGAGCAATTATGTTTGATCAGGCATAAAGAACATGTTTTTTTAAAGAGGTCTCTAAGACGCCACATTAAGCAATGATGTTTGATCAGGCATAAAGAACATGTCCTTCTAAAGAGGTCTCTAAGACGTCACATTGAGCAATGATGTTTGATCAGGCATAAAGAACATGTCCTTCTAAAGAGGTCTCTAAGACGTCACATTGAGCAATGATGTTTGATAAGGCATAAAGAACATGTTCTTCTAAAGAGGTCTCTAAGACGTCACACTGAACAATGATGTTTGATCCGGCGTAAAGAACATGTTCTGCTAAAGAGGTCTCTAAGACGTCACACCGAGCAATGATGTTTTATCAGGCATAAAGAACATGTTCTTCGAAAGAGGTCTCTAAGACGTCACACTGAACAATGATGTTTGATCCGGCGTAAAGAACATGTTCTGCTAAAGAGGTCTCTAAGACGTCACACCGAGCAATGATGTTTTATCAGGCATAAAGAAGATGTCCTTCTAAAGAGGTCTCTAAGACGTCACATTGAGCAATGATGTTTGATAAGGCATAAAGAACATGTTCTTCTAAAGAAGTCTCTATAGCGTCACACTGAGCAATGATGTTTGATCAGGCATAAAATACATGTCCTTCTAAAGAGGTCTCTAAGACGCCACATTGAGCAATGATGTTTGATAAGGCATAAAGAATACGTTCTTCTAAAGAAGTCTCTAAGACGTCACATTGAGTAATGATCTTTGATCAGGCATAAAGAACATGTCCTTCTAAAGAGGTCTCTAAGACGTCACATTTAGCAATTATGTTTCATAAGGCATAAATAACATGTTCTTCTAAAGAGGTCTCTAAGACGTCACATTGAGCAATGATGTTTGGAAAGGCATAAAGAACATGTTCTTCTAAAGAGGTCTCTAAGACGTCACATTGAGCAATGTTGTTTGATCAGACATAAAGAGCATGTTCTTCTAAAAATGTCTCTAAGGCTCATCAAGCGGTTAACCGTTACATACAAGAATTTCGATAACAGAAAATTAACAAAGCAAATCTCCTTCATCAAGTCCAATGGATTTAACAACACAAAAAGAACACAAGTTTGTGCATATCTTCTTCTGTCCGAACTCACGGGTTGTTATTATTATTAAAGTGGTTTTATATCGCGCAGTAACCCAACCTAGGGCTTGGTTCTTTATGTAGTGCAGTCCACTAGTCCAGGGCTAGGCTCATTTATATAGTGCAGTAACCCAGCCTAGGGCTAGGCTCATCTATATAGTGTAGTCCCCCAGCTTAGGGCTAGGTTAACTTAAATAGCGCAGTACCCCAGCCTAGGGCTAGGCTCACAGTACCCCAGCCTAGGGCTAGATGATGTTTACCTAGCCGTCAGGTCAGCAGTCAAAACTAAAGTGGCTGAAGTAAATTCACTTTGTCTGATGTTTGATGGATTGACCGATCACTACCGGGGTATCAACTATCTTGGCATCCGGGCCTCCTTTTTAGACCATGACTGGACATATAAAATTGTCACACTTGGCTGTCACGCATTGCCTACTCATGCTGCACATGACCTTGCTGACCATATCAGCTCTGTTCTGAAAAGCTTTCTGTTGATCCCAGAAAGCTGTTCGTAACTAGCTGCCATGATGGTGCTGCAAATATGATAAAAACTTCAAAGCTTCTGAAGGTTGACTCGTATCAGACTGTACAGCACATGCGTTGCACCTTCTGCTTACTACTGACAGCATCAATAGAAATGAAGACGTTCTGCAGATACTCCGAAAGTGCCGCAGCATTTACGGAGGATAAAGAAATGATCAAGACCCTGAAAGAAGGCATGTCTTCAGTGTGTGAATTGCTTCTTGTAGACGATCAGTTCAGTGTATCAATAATGGACGCCTCTGAGAGCAGCACTGACGCCATCGTCGACAGTCATACGCACAATCATAAGTCAGTGAAGGCATCATGTCCAACGCGTTGGAAGTCAACACTGACGATGATTCAGTCTATACTTGACCTGAAAAGGGTAGTTCAAAATACTCTCAAGCGTATTGGTCGAGTCGATATTTGTCTCCATGAAGATGAAATTGACTTCTTAAGATAACTCGTTATCTTTCTGAAACCATTCCGAGACCTAACTGATCTGTTCAATGCCAACCTTATCAACTATTCCACTGGTAAAAATGCACATCAGAAAGATCTGCACTGCATCAAATGCCGATGACGACATGATACGAATGATCAAGCTGTCAGTTCTCAACCAACTTGACCATCGATTTCCTGTCAATGATCACATCAAGCTGTCAGTTCTCAACCAACTTGACCATCGATTTCCTGTCAATGATCACACCAAGCTGTCAGTTCTCAACCAACTTGACCACCGATTTCCTGTCAATGATCACACCAAGCTGTCAGTTCATAACTAACTTGACCACCGATTTCCTGTCAATGATCACATCAAGTTGTCAGTTCTTAACCAACTTGACCAGCCCATTTCCTGTCAATGATCACATCAAGTTGCATCAGCTGCTTGATCCAGAATCCAAATCATTGATGCCACGGCCAGAAGCAACCACAATTCTGGAGAATGCCATACAGTCAGCAATGGGCCGTCGAATCATCATGTCTGAAGCTGATGTATCGCATTCGCAGTTTGTCAGTGAAGATTTTTCTGAAGAAGGCCGATGTTAATGGTTGCGAATGGAGCTGAAAACTGAGCAGTCACCTAACAGTTGTTCTAATAAGGTATTCTATGTTAATTTATTGGCTTTGAAACAGTTTTCGTTTTATTTTGCTCTCAATAGACCACTCAGTTTACAGTAAAATATTTTTAAATACGTACAGTATTTAAATACGTGGCTATTTAAATACATTAAGTGTCATTTAGTATAGGTTTTTATTCCTATATTTTATTTACTTGTATCTATTAACTGAACAAACTAAATATTACAACTACTGTGTACTATATTTATGTACAGCGCGGTGAGCCCAGCCCTAGGCCGGGGTACCGCGCTATATAAGACCACTTATTATTATTATTATTATTACTATAATGAAATGTTGTACAACCTAGCAGTTAGTACTGATGTGTTTTGATTTTTTGAACAATTATTTCAGATGGCTGTGGAAATTGCAAACTATTTGACGGCGCCTGTTGTTCAGTTTCATGATGTTCTAGCTTTCTGGCGTAGCAGTGCTGCACCACCCTCGTATCCACCACCCTCGTATCCACCACCCTCGTATCCACCACCCTCGTATCCACCACCCTCGTATCCACCACCCTCGTATCCACCACCCTCGTATCCACCACGTACTCCACTGGCTCGTCTCCACCTATTATCATCAGCAGCATCTGTACTAGTGGAGTGAATGTTTTCGGTTCCTGGTTTGATCATAAACAGCAAACGATCAAGCCTAACAGCTGATAAACTACATCACATTTGTTTTATTCATGACAATTACAAACTGATATTTAAAGTGCCTATCAGGTATTGAGTGACAGAAACTGAATGAATGCACCGTATTAGTAGGACAGCACATACAACTTTTTTTTCTCTGTGGTTTGAAATAATAACACTTTTTCTGAAATATTGTAAAAGTGTTTTATTGCGGAAGTTTTATTAATTCATTATTGGCCAGGCTTCAGCCGAATTTCAGCCGAATATTTCGTAATCAGCCGAAAATCAGGCGCAAATGTCAATTTACGGAGAAATCCGGCTAATCCGGATATCAGCCAAAAAATTATGTCAGTCAGCCGAAATTAAAAAAAAATTCGGCTGAGAGGTCTAACAGTACCACAGCCTAGGGCTAGGATCACAGTAACCCAGCTTAGGGCTCGGCTCACAGTACGCCAGACTAGAGCTAGGCTTCTTTAGTGCCCCCACCTAGGGATTGGCTCACTTAATCACTCAAGGCTAGGGCTAGGCTCAATTATATAGCGCAGTACCCCAGTCTAGAGTTAGGCTCACAGTACCTCAGCCTAGGGCTAGGCTCACAGTACCCCAGCCTAGGGCTAGGCTCACAATACCTCAGCATAGGGTTAGACTCACAGTACCCTAGCCTAGGGCTAGACTCACGGTACCCCAAAATAGGGCTAGACTCACAGTACCCCAAACTAGGGGTAGGCTCACAGTACCCCAAACTAGGGCTAGACTCACAGTACCCTGACTAGGGCTAGACTCACAGTACCCCAGCCTAGGGCTAGACTCACAGTACTCCAGCCTAGGGTTAGACTCACAGTTCCCCAAACTAGAGGCAGACTCAAAGTATCCCAAACTAGGGTAGACTCACAGTACCCCAGTTTAGGGATAGACTCACGTACCACAAACTAGGGTAGACTCACAATACCTCAACCTAGTTCTAGATTCACAGTACCCCAGCCTAGGGCTAGACTCACAGTATCCCAGCCTAGCGCTAGACTCACAGTACCCCCGCCTTGGGCAAGACTCACAGTATCCCAGGCTAGGGATAGGCTCACAGTACCCCAGCCTTGCACTAGATTCATAGTACCCCAGCTTAGGGCTTGGCTCACAGTAACCCAGCCTAGGGCAAGACTCACAGTACCTCAGCCTTGCGCTAGATTCATAGTACCCCAGCCTAGGGCTTGGCTCACAGTACCACAGTACCCCAGCCAAGGGCTAGGCTCACAGTACCACAGAACCCCAGCCTAGGGTTAAGTTCTAGTACCCAAGCCTAGGGCTTATCTCAAAGTACCCCAGCCTACTACTAGGCTCACAGTGCCCAAGCCTAGGGCTAGGCTCACAGTGCCCAAGCCTAGGGCTAGGCTCACTTTAGGTGCCCAGCCTAGGACAAGGCTCACTTATATTGCGCAGTACCTCATCCTTACTCACTTAAAAAGCGCAATACCTCAGCCTAGGAATATGCTCACTTATATAGAGCAGTAAACCAGCCTGTACGACACTAACCATTTGTCTTTTTGTCTTATTTCATACGACATTTACCATTTGTCTTATTTCATACGAAACTAACCATTTGTCTTATTTCATACGACACTAACCATGTGTCATATTTCATACGACACTAACCATTTGTCTTATTTGTCTTATTTCTAACAACACTAATCATTTGTCTTATTTGTCTTACTTCATAGGACGCTAATCATTTGTCTTATTTCACACGACTCTAATCATTTGTCTTATTTCATACGACACTCATCATTCGTCTTATTTCATACGACACTAACTCGTTGTCTTATTTCATACGACACTAACTATGTGTCTTATTTCATATGACACAAACCATTTGTCTTATTTGTCTTATTTCATACGACACTAACCATGGGCCTTATTTGTCTTATTTCATACAACACTAACCATTTGTCTTATTTCATACGACACTTACCATTTGTCTTATTTCATACGACACTAACCATTTGTCTTATTTCATGCGACACTTACCATTTGTCTTATTTCATATGACACTTATTATTTGCCTTATTTCATACGACACTAACCATTTGTCTTATTTCATACGACACTAAACATTTGTCTTATTTCATACGACACTAACCATTTGTCTTATTTGTCTTACTTCATATGACACTAATCATTTGTCTTATTTCACACGAATCTAATCATTTGTCTTATTTCATACGACACTCATCATTTGTCTTTTTTCATACGACACAAAACAATTGTCTTATTTTTCTTATTTAATACGACACAAACTTTTTGTCTTATTTCATAGGTCTCTAATAATTTATCTTATTTTATACGACACTAACTCTATTTCTTATTTCGTACGACACTATTCACTTGTCTTCATTTCGTACGACACTAACCATTTTTATTATTTGTCTTATTTCATACGTCTCTAATCATTTGTCTTATTTCATATGACACTAGCCATTTGTCTTTATTTATACGACTACAATCATTTGTCTTATTTCAAACGACACTTACCATTTGTCTTATTTCATACGAAACTTAACATTTGTCTTTTTTAATTGTCTTATTTTATAAGACATTAACCATTTGTCTTATTTCATACGACTCTAATCATTAGTCTTACTTCATATGACGCTAACCATTTGTCTTATTTCATACGACTCTAATCATTTGCCTTATTTCAAACGACACTTATCATTTGTCTTATTTCATACGACACTAACTCTTTGTCTTATTTCATACGACACTAACTATTTGTCTTATTTCATATGACACAAACCATTTGTCTTATTTGTCTTATTTCATACGACACTAACCATTTGCCTTATTTGTCTTATTTCATTCGACACTAACCATTTGTCTTATTTCATAGGACACTTACCATTTTTTTAATGTTTTAGTTGTATTATTTCATACGAAACTAACCATTTGTCTTATTTTATACGACACTTATTATTTGTCTTATTTCATACGACACTAACCATTTGTCTTATTTCATACGACACTAAACATTTGTCTTATTTCATACGACACTAACCATTTGTCTTATTTGTCTTATTTCATACAACACTAATCATAGTTGTGTCAGTTGACAGCCCATCAGTTACAATTGTGTCAGTTGACAGCCCATCAGTTATAGTTGTGTCAGTTGACAGCCCATCAGTTAGACTTGTATCAGTTAACATCCCATCAGATAGAGATGTGGCAGTTGGCAGCCCATCAGTGACAGTTGTCCAGTAGCTAAGTATGTTCGAAAGAAAGCTGTTTTAGTGGGTCTCATTTTGTACTCAATACAAAAGATTATGTATTGCCGGCATTTGCAGCTGTAATGTTAATGTTTTATTTAAACACAATGAGAGACGCTAAGTTTAATCATATGTATTTTTAATTCCAAACAAGTTAATAATAATTTTAAAACATTTAAAATAAAAAAAAATATGTAAAAAAAATATTTATCATTGAACAATGTAAAATAGATTTCTGCTGGAAGAATACAACCAAAAACATTTAAAATTAAAAAAAAATATGTAAAAAAAAAAAAAATTCCCATTTAACAATGTACAATAGTTTTGTGCTGGAAGAATACAACCAACCAATGAGATATACATTTGTAAATTAACACTCTTTATATAACACAGTTTGAAAACATAATACAGTTATAGTCATCAATATATTTCCAGTCTATAATTAATATGCAATGGCCAGATTTTCAAAACTGTACCAGATTTTTGGAATGTCCAAATTGAATACCGGTATACATCATTGGAATTGCCATTTTGTTAACACTGTGTAAACAAAATGCCAGGTATTTAACAATGATAACAACATCATGAAGATGTTGCTAGTATCTCAAATTATTATCCAAGTTATTATTATAACTCAAGTTATTAAAATTAAAATTCTAATTAAAACAAATTATAAGATTTGAAAGTAAAAAAAAAAGTAATTTAAAAGCAATTATTATCACTAAAATTGGTTTATGTTTATGTTTGTATACAAGGAACACTGCACACGTTGAGAAGTTTGCACACGAATAAATAAAGACGGATAAAAACATCGAAAAAAGTATAACTTCTGTATCAGTATAAAACAATCTTCTTTGTCTTCATTTTTACATTCGTTTTAAAAGCATCATAATCCTATTGTGAAGCTCTTATCTTTAATATATAACATTAATTAATGTGTTGACCTGCAAGATCGAACAACTTAGACAAAATACAGTATGAAGAACTTTTAAATAAATATTGTATCCATAAACAGACAAAAATATCAAAACATGGATAAATATCCATTAATAATATCACATTTGCATTCTATTTAACATGGTCATTAGGAGAATCTCTGTGGTGTCTTTATAACGTGGTCATTAGGAGAATCTCTGTGGTGTCTATGTAACATGGTCATTAGGAGCGTCTCTGTGGTGTCTTTATAACGTGGTCATTAGGAGCGTCTCTGTGGTGTCTTTATAACGTGGTCATTAGGAGCGTCTCTGTGGTGTCTTTATAACGTGGTCATTAGGAGCGTCTCTGTGGTGTCTTTATAACGTGGTCATTAGGAGCGTCTCCGTGGTCTCTATGTAACATTGTCTTTAGGAGCGTCTCAGTGGTGTCTTTATAACGTGGTCATTAGGAGCGTCTCTGTGGTCTCTATGTAACATTGTCTTTAGGAGCGTCTCTGTGGTGTCTTTATAACGTGGTCATTAGGAGCGTCTCTGTGGTCTCTATGTAACATTGTCTTTAGGAGCGTCTCTGTGGTGTCTTTATAACGTGGTCATTAGGAGCGTCTCTGTGGCACTAAAGGGCTTCAGCATAAACCCTACTCAATGGGTGCAGACAGCCCAGGACAGAGCCAGATGGAGAGCTGCTGTCAAGAAGGGGGCTAAATCCCATGAAGCTAAGAGAATAACCACAGCTGAGACACGCAGGCTTGTCCGAAAGAGCAACATTAGGTCATCGTCTGAAGCAACTATTCCATGCTCACGGTGTCATAGATTATTCCGAGCAAGGATCGGTCTAACAAGCCACCTAAGAGCTCACCGTAATCCCAACCCCCCGCCCGCCCCTAACCGGATGATTCGATGGTCCTTGTTGACTTCGACGGACGAACAACATTACATATATATATATATGACTACCAATATATATATATGAATACCAATATAAATGACTACAACTGTATATGAATACCAATATAAATGACTACAACTGTATATGAATACCAATATAAATGACTACAACTGTATATGAATACCAATATAAATGACTACAACTGTAAATGAATACCAATATAAATGACTACAACTGTATATGAATACCAATATAAATGACTACAACTGTATATGAATACCAATATAAATGACTACAACTGTATATGAATACCAATATACGTTTCCAGTTGCAAGTATCCATTATATGTCTTATTTGACGTTTTATTGTGTAATTAATCCATCTTGCAAGATATCAGAACGTCTTTCATTTGGTCAGAATAAATCCATCTTGTCAGAAATCAGATTGTTTATCATTTAGTCAGAGCCAATCCATCTTGTCAGACATCAGACCGTCTGTCCTCTTGTCAGACATCAGACCGTCTGTCCTCTTGTCAGACATCAGACCGTCTATCATGTTGTCAGAAATCAAACCGTCTATCAACGCCTCATACATAAGATCGTCTATCATATTGTCAGACATCAGGCCGTCTATCATCTTGTCAGACATCAGATCGTCTATCATCTTCACATACATCAGACCGTCTATCATATAGTCAGAACCAATCCATCTTGTCACCCATCTACCTCCACTACAACCAAAAAATCCACCCTACAACCTACCCATTTGAACCACAGCCCATCTACCTCCACTACAACCAATACATCCATCGTACAACCTACCCCTATGAACCACAGCCCATCTACCTCCACTACAACCAATACATCCATCGTACAACCTACAAATATGAACCACATCCCATCTACATCTACAACAAATATATCCATCGTACAACCTACCCCTATGAACCACAGCCCATCTACCTCCACTACAACCAATACATCCATCGTACAACCTACCCCTATGAACCACAGCCCATCTACCTCCAATACAACCAATACATCCATCGTACAACCTACAAATATGAACCACAGCCCATCTACATCTACAACAAATATATCCATCGTACAACCTACCCCTATGAACCACAGCCCATCTACCTATATTACAACCAATGCTTTAAAAATTACTTTCAACAAGTCAAAGCCCAACCAACAATCAGAGGCGTAGCTAAAGGGGCAGAGCGGGGTAGATGTCACCGGGTGTCAGACTAGTGGGTGCCAAAATGGGGTTTGATGTTATTTCACTAATGAAAATTATGGGCTTCTGAATTGAAAAGGGGACAGGAGTGTCAAAATAACTTGTTCCCTGGCTCCAGACACTCTCGCCACGTCATCATTAGACCCATCCTTCTATATGTTGATACATGTCAATGGTGTTCCTATTGTGTTCCTATTGTGTTCCTTATCTTCTTATAGATTGACTTTCACAATCTTTTTAACTTGAAGAATAAACTTTTTTAAGGCTCTTTAACACACGCAATTCCTTTTGAGTGTATTACACAGGGATATAAGCACGGGGATATAAATACAGGGATAGAAATACAGGGCTATAAACTCAGGGATTAAAACACGGGGATTAAAACACGGGGATTAAAACACGGGAAAAAACAAAGGGATAAAAACATGGGGACATAAACAAAGGGATATAAATACAGGGATAAAAACACTGGGATAAAAACAGTGATATAAAGAAAGGGATATAAATACAGGTATTAAAATACGGGGATATAAACACAGCGATAGAAACACATAGATAAAAACACAGGGATAAAACAGAGATATAAACTGAGGGATATAAACACAGGGATAAAACAGAGATATAAACTGAGGGATATAAACACATGGATAAAACAGAGATATAAACTGAGGGATATAAACACAGGGATAAAAACACAGGGATAAAACAGAGATATAAACTGAGGGATATAAACACAGGGATAAAACAGAGATATAATCAAAGGGATAAAAACTCAGGGATAAAATAGAGATATAAACTGAGGGATAAAAACACAGGGATAAAACAGAGATATAATCAAAGGGATAAAAACTCAGGGATAAAATAGAGATATAAACTGAGGGATATAAACACAGGGATATCAACACAAGGGTAAAAACAAGGGGATATCAACAAAGGGATGGCTGTCTCTCAGGCAGTGCTGATTTGGTGTACGGAGTGCCACAGGGGTCCGTTTTTTGGGCCCGGTTCTATTCACATTGTATACCAGACCGCTGTTCCTCTTCCTTGGGCGGCCTGCTGTTGAGAGCCAGTCATTTGCAGCTGACTCGCAGCTATACAAGCATACCCATCCCTCTCTTGTCGATTCCGCTGTCCAGACTTTGCCGGGGGGGGGGGTGCATTGATGATGTCAAGTCATGGATGACACTAAGCAAGATGAAGCTTAATGATGACAAAACGGAAGCACTCCTCATTCACAATCACACATCATCCTCTACCTCAACTCTTCCCTCCTCATTTCAAGTGGGTAACTCCGACATACTGTTAAACCCTCTACTAGCAATCTTGGTTATATTATTTCTAACAACATGTCTCTCGATAAACACATAGCTCACATTTGTCGTTCAGCATACACCACTATTCGTCAGATCAGCTCCATCTGCCACTACCTCACAGTTAGCGCTACAAAAACTCTAGTCTGTGCTCTTGTTCTCTCTCGTCTTGACTATTGCAACTCTCTTCTGTCAGGTTCACCAAAACACTGCATAGAAAAACTGCAGAAAGTCCAAAACTCAGCTGCTAGGCTAGTTCTAAAGGCAAAAAAAAGTGATCACGTCACTCCACTACTCCATTCCCTTCATTGGCTCCCTATACAGGCACGCATCGACTACAAGTTGTCTGTTCTCTGTCACAACTTTTTCTCGGATTCCTGGCCTTCCTATCCAACCGAACTTCTTTCTGTCTATTCACCCCTTCGACAGCTTCGCTCCTCCGCAGAGACGCGTATTCTGCCCATTCCCAAGACACACACTAAAACTTATGGTGAACAATCTTTCTCTTTCTGCGCCCTTAAGCAATGTAATTCTTTGCCACTACATATCCGCAATATACCAACCACCCAGGCCTTCAAAACTGCACTCAAAACACATCTCTTTAAACTATACCACCCTGACTGGATCCCCTCCTCTGAACAATAAATGATCTTGTTGGCTGCCGTCCATGGTTTGCCTTGTAAAAGTCCTGGGGTTCATGCTGTTCTTTATTTCAAAATTGTATTTGATTTTAATGTCATGATCATGTCTCTTTTGATAATATTTTTATGAACAGCGCGGCAAGCCCAGTCCTAGGCTGGGATACCGCGCTATAAAAGACCACTAATTATTATTATTATTATTATTATATTAAAAAAACACAGGAATATAAACATGGGTATATAAACACAGATATATATATACCGGGATATATAGACAGCGATAGAAACACATAGATAAAAATACAGGTATAAAAACAAAGGGATAAAAATAAAAGGGATAAAAACACAGGGATAAAACAGACATAAAATGAGGGATATAAATACAAGGATATAAAGAAAGGGATAACAACACGGGGATATAAACACAGATATAAATACAGGGATATAAACACAGGGATAGAAACACAGGGATAAAAACAAAGGGACAACAACAAGAAGATATAAACAAAGGGATAACAACAGAGATATAAACTTAGGGATATAAATACAAGGAAAGAAGCACGGGCTATAAACTGAGGGATAAAAACACCTTGATATATACACGGGGATATAAACTCACATATAAGTACAGAGATATAAACACAGGGATAAAAACACAGGGAAATAAACACAGGGATATAAACACAGGGATATAAACACAAGGATATAAACACAGATATAAACACGTTGATATAAACACGGAGATATAAAAATGGATATAAACACAGGGATATACACACACGGGGATATAAAAGAGATAAAAACGCAGGGATATAAACACAGGGTAATAAGCACAGGGATATAAAAAAGAAAGGGAAAACACGGGAATACAAACAAAAGGATAAAAACACAGGGATAAAACAGAGATATAAACTGAGGGATATAAACACAGGGATAAAACAGAGATGATATAAACAGGGGATAATAAACACAGAGATAGAGATATAAACACAGGGATATAAACACAGGGATATAAACACAGGGATATAAACACAGGGATATAAACACAGGGATATAAACACAGGGATATAAACACAGGAATATAAACACAGGAATATAAACAATGGATATAAACACAGAGATAGAGATATAAGCACATGGATATAAACACAGGGACAAAAACACGGATATATAAACAATGGGATATAAACACAGGGATATAAACACATGGATATAAACACAGGGATATAAACACAAGGATATAAACACAGGGATATAAACACAGGGATATAAACACAGGGATAAGAAATAGTGATAAAAAACAGGGATATAAACAAAAGGGATTTAAACACAGGGATTTAAACACAGGGATATAAACACAGGGATATAAACATAGGGATACAAGCTAAAACCTATGATTGACACATATTTCGGTTGATTAGAGGGACATTGAATAGGGTGGATGGTTGCAACATGCTAGACATGGAATAGCGTGGATGGTTGCTACGTGATAGACATGGAATAGCGTGGATGGTAGCTATGTGATCGACATGGAATAGCGTGGATGGTTGACATGTGATGGACATAGAATAGCGTGGGTGGTTGACAAGATGGACAAGGAATAGCGTGGATGGTTGACATGTGATTAATGATAATAACATTAAACTAACTTTTAGTATTCATATCGCAGATTCATGCTCCCAATAATGTCTTCCCATGTTTGTATTGGGCGCCATCATTGCGTAATCGTAAACCTTTAACATTAAGCGTCGTCACACTCGGCTCTCGAGTCAGCGACTCGCGTTTTTGAAAAGTCCCATCAGACACTTCAACATTTTTGAGGGTCTCATGACGCCAAGTGATCCAACAGCTGTACAGAACATCAACAACCCGTACACAGTCTGGTTCCCTGAGCCAACTGTGTTAGGTCGGGTCCTCGGAATCTCTCGGTTGTGGGCAGTCGGGTACGGCACGGACAGATCAGTTTACTAAGCAAACATTTTCATTTCGTAGGACAAACAGATTTGGACAATTAATGGTTGGGAGCTTGATCCGACATCAGTTTGGCAGGGAATTCCTGATTTACGGAAACTTGGGTTTATAAACCTGAGCTCGCTCTGTTGCTATGTTGGTGACGCCATAACGCTAGGCATAAGTGGATTCAGAAATACGGAATTATGAGCTGAGGAGTGGGGAACGGCACAGTGCACGTAGAGAAGGGCTTGACTGATAGTTAATGTACCCAACTCCGACAATCTCTTCCGGAAAGGGGTCCGTGGCAGTGCCTTCTAAGGCTTGGGTACGCTGGGCAGTTTTCTAGGACGTCACGCTTCTAGGGAGTCTCACGGGTCTAGGGGGTCTCACACGTCTAGGGGGGCCTCACACGTCTAGGGCGCCTCACACGTCTAGAGAGTTTCACTGTTCTAGGGGGCCTCTCACGTGTAGGGTGTGACACGGTTCTATGGGGCCTCACATGTCTAGGGAGTGTCACGATTCTAGGGGGACACACGCGTCTAGGGAGTGTAACTTTCTAGGGGGCCTCACACGTCTAGGGAGTGTCAGGGTTCTAGGGGGCCTCACGCATCTAGGGAGTGTCACGATTCTAGGGGGCCTCACGCGTTTAGGGAGTGTAACTTTCTAGGGGGCCTCACACGTCTAGGGAGTGTCAGGGTTCTAGGGGGCCTTACGCGTCTAGGGAGTGTCACGGTTCTAGGGGGCCTCACGCGTCAATGGAGTGTAACTTTCTAGGAGGCCTCACACGTCTAGGGAGTGTCACGATTTTAGGCGGCCTCACACGTCTAGGGAGTGTCAGGGTTCTAGGGGGCCTCACGCGTCAAGGGAGTCTCGGGGTTCTAGGGGGCCTCACGCGTTTAGGGAATTTCACGATTCTAGGTGGCCACACGTTTCTAGGGAATGTCACGGGCCTGGGGGGCCCCACACGTCTAGGGAATGTCACGATTCTATAGGGCCTCATGCGTCTAGGGGGGCCTCACACGTCTAGGAAGGCCTCACACGTCTAGGGGGCCTCACACATCAAAGGGAATCAAGGTGCTCATAGTGATAATGAATATTGAAAGATGTTTAGGCAATTTAAGTTGCTTTCAAAGTTCAGTGGGAAGCAAGTTTCCAAAGTTTTAGTGAACACGTTTCGCGATATTTAAACCTATTCCATTTTTAATTTGTGTATGAAATAGTAGAACAAGGTATGTAGAGCATTGAAACAAAAGAGAGGACAATAAGATGTGAACGTTTCGGCTTCCAGTGCAGTCCTTGATTAATTATTTTTGTAATTAGTTTTCAGAGAAAATTCGTAAATTTTAAAACATAATCCAGTGATTGGTTGGTGTGTGTTTGACATTTGCTGCGTTCAATTAATGTGTTTTAGAATAGTCGCCATTTTTTTTCATTAATCTATCCGAAGAAAGTTTTAGCATTTTGACATTTCAAATAAAATTTTTAATTCACTGAAATTCGGGAGATTAATACTTCTTCAACTTCCTTAAAATAAATAACGTATTGATTAATATACGTTGCCTATCTTGTTAACATAACTATGCAACGAATAAACAAAAAATTTTTTTTTTAAAAATTGAATGGCGTTCGGCTCAATGAGCCCCCTCCCCAAACCACATCTTCAGTTTCATTCGGGAGCCTTCGACGCCCTCGATGTCCTAGCCCTCACCAATCAAAGTGGCAGCACCGTCACCCAATTATCTACAGCAACAAAAGAGCGCTTTGAACGTTAGTTCTTAAATTGATTTTCTTGAACTTCCAAAAAATATCATTTCGTTTGGAATATATACCGGTATATATATACCGATAAACGATCTTGCTGGCTGCCGTCCATGGTTTGCCTTGTAAAAGTTATCTGGTGGGGTGGGTGAATATACATTGCTGTTCTTTATTTCACAAAGGTACTTTATTTTAATGTCATGATTATGTCTCTTTTGATAAAAAAATGTATGTACAGCGCGGTGAGCCCAGCCCTAGGCTGGGGTACCGCGCTATATAAGACGTCTTATTATTATTATTATTATTATTATAATATATATAAATGGATTCCATGGGGGGGGGGGGGGGCGGTG
>CAXITT010001054.1:120780-159221 GCA_964033795.1 Lymnaea stagnalis
CATTCTAACAGAGCCATGTTTCAATTGTTGACTTACATTCTAACAGAGCCATGTTTCAGTTGTTGACTTACATTCTAACAGAGCCATGTTTCAGTTGTTGACTTACATTCTAACAGAGCCATGTTTCAATTGTTGACTTACATTCTAACAGAGCCATGTTTCAATTGTTGACTTACATTCTAACAGACCCATATTTCAGTTGTTGACTTACATTCTAACAGAGCCATGTTTTAATTGTTGACTTACATTCTAACAGAGCCATGTTTCAGTTGTTGACTTACATTCTAACAGAGCCATGTTTCAGTTGTTGACTTACATTCTAACAGAGCCATGTTTCAATTGTTGACTTACATTCTAACAGAGCCATGTTTCAATTGTTGACTTACATTCTAACAGAGCCATGTTTTAATTGTTGACTTACATTCTAACAGAGCCATGTTTCAATTGTTGACTTACATTCTAACAGAGCCATGTTTCAATTGTTGACTTACATTCTAACAGAGCCATGTTTCAATTGTTGACTTACATTCTAACAGAGCCATGTTTCAATTGTTGACTTACATTCTAACAGAGCCATGTTTCAATTGTTGACTTACATTCTAACAGAGCCATGTTTCAATTGTTGACTTACATTCTAACAGAGCCATGTTTCAGTTGTTGACTTACATTCTAACAGACTAATATTTAAGTTGTTGACTTACATTCGAACAGACTCATATTTCAGTTGTTGACTTACATTCTAACAGACTAATATTTCAGTTGTTGACTTACATTCTAACAGACTCATATTTCAGTTGTTGACTTTCATTCTAACATACCCATATTTCAGCTGTTGACTTAAATTCTAACAGAGCCATATTTCAGTTTTTGACTTTCATCCTAACAGAGCCATATTTCAGTTTTTGACTTTCATTCTAACAGACCCATATTTCAGTTGTTGACTTTCATTCTAACAGACCCATGTTTCAGTTGTTGACTTACATTCTAACATACCCATATTTCAGTTGTTGACTTACATTCTAACATACCCATATTTCAGGTGTTGACTTACATTCTAACAGACTAATATTTCAGTTGGTGACTTACATTCTAACAGACTCATATTTCAGTTGTTGACTTACATTCTAACAGACTCATATTTCAGTTGTTGACTTACATTCTAACAGACTCATATTTCAGTTGCTGACTTTCATTCTAACAGACCTATATTTCAGTTGTTGACTTTCATACTAACAGAGCCATATTTCAGTTGTTGACTTTCATCCTAACAGAGCCATATTTCAGTTGTTGACTTACATTCTAACAGACCCATATTTCAGTTGTTGACTTACATTCTAACAGACTCATATTTCAGTTGTTGACTTACTATCTAACAGAGCAATATTTCAGTTGTTGACTTTCATTCTAACAGACCCATATTTCAGTTTTTGACTTTCATTCTAACAGACCCATATTTCAGTTTTTACTTTCATTCTAACAGACGCATATTTCAGTTGTTGACTTACATTCTAACGGACACATATTTCAGTTGTTGACTTACATTCTAACAGACTCATATTTCAGTTGTTGACTTACATTCTAACAGACTCATATTTCAGTTGTTGACTTTCATTCTAACAGACCCATATTTCAGCTGTTTTCTTACATTCTAACAGAGCCTTATTTCATTTGTTGACTTTCATCCTAACAGAGCCATATTTCAGTTGTTGACTTTCATCCTAACAGACTTATATTTCAGCTGTTTTCTTACATTCTAACAGAGCCATATTTCAGTTTTTGACTTTCATTCTAACAGACCCATATTTCAGTTGTTGAATTTCATTCTAACAGACCCATGTTTCAGTTGTTGACTTTCATTCTTGAAGACCCATGTTTCAGTTGTTGACTTACATTCTAACAGAGCCATATTTCAGTTTTTGACTTTCATTTTAACAGAGCCATATTTCAGTTGTTGACTTTCATACTAACAGAGCCATATTTCAGTTGTTGACTTACATTCTAACAGACTCATATTTCAGTTGTTGACTTTCATACTAACAGACTCATATTTCAGTTGTTGACTTTCATTCTAACAGACCTATATTTCAGTTGTTGACTTACATTCTAACAGACTCATATTTCAGTTGTTGACTTTCATACTAACAGACTCATATTTCAGTTGTTGACTTACATTCTAACAGACTCATATTTCAGTTGTTGACTTTCATACGAACAGAGCCATATTTCAGTTTTTGACTTTCATTTTAACAGAGCCATATTTCAGTTGTTGACTTTCATACTAACAGAGCCATATTTCAGTTGTTGACTTTCATCCTAACAGAGCCATATTTCAGTTGTTGACTTACATTCTAACAGACCCATATTTCAGTTGTTGACTTACATTCTAACAGACTCATATTTCAGTTGTTGACTTTCATTCTAACAGACCTATATTTCAGTTGTTGACTTTCATACTACCAGAGCCATATTTCAGTTGTTGACTTTCATCCTAACAGAGCCATATTTCAGTTGTTGACTTACATTCTAACAGACCCATATTTCAGTTGTTGACTTACATTCTAACAGACTCATATTTCAGTTGTTGACTTTCATACTAACAGACTCATATTTCAGTTGTTGACTTACATTCTAACATACTCATATTTCAGTTGTTGACTTACATTCTAACAGACTCATATTTCAGTTGTTGACTTTCATACTAACAGAGCCATATTTCAGTTGTTGACTTTCATCCTAACAGAGCCATATTTCAGTTGTTGACTTACATTCTAACAGACTCATATTTCAGTTGTTGACTTTCATACTAACAGAGCCATATTTCAGTTTTTGACTTTCATTCTAACAGAGCCATATTTCAGTTTTTGACTTTCATTTTAACAGAGCCATATTTCAGTTGTTGACTTACATTCTAACAGTCTCATATTTCAGTTGTTGACTTTCATACTAACAGAGCCATATTTCAGTTGTTGACTTTCATACTAACAGAGCCATATTTCAGTTGTTGACTTTCATTTTAACAGAGCCATATTTCAGTTTTTGACTTTCATTTTAACAGAGCCATATTTCAGTTGTTGACTTACATTCTAACAGACTCATATTTCAGTTGTTGACTTTCATACTAACAGAGCCATATTTCAGTTTTTGACTTTCATTTTAACAGAGCCATATTTCAGTTGTTGACTAATATTCTAACGATCATTGTTTCAGTTGTTGATTTACATTCTAACAGACCCATATTTCAGTTGTTGACTTACATTCTAACAGACCCATATTTCAGCTGTTTACTTTCATTCTAACAGAGCAGTATTTCAGTTTTTGACTTTCATTTTAACAGAGCCATATTTCAGCTGTTTACTTACATTCTAACAGACCCATATTTCAGCTTTTGACTTTGATTCTAACGCCAAAGAAATGTGACAGAAATCCAGCTAGCAATGATGCTAGTGGTATTTCTTAACGGAGTTATTGCTACCCAATCAGGTTACTGCCATGAAGCCTATGTGATCTGTAGTTAGTTCGACCAGTGTGGTCAAAAAAATATGTGAGTGCGTTATCGACTGGGAGGGTTCATTATTTTTATTTTAAAACGGATATTTTTTCAAACCGTTTAAAAAAACAACAATGTGAACTCCTAAACTGTTTGAAATAAATGATAGAATGAGCACTAATTTAAAAAAAAATTATTAATAAGAAACAAAAGATATTAAATTTTCTTCTAAACTTAATTCAAATCATTTGGCGTCATAGAGTGCCTCTTACAACACTGCACAGACATTCTTTGGCTTCATAGAGTGTCTTACTTGCTTTTATGTACAGATTTTCTTTGACTTCATAGAGAGTCTTAATACCTTTCTGTACAGACTTTCTGAGGATTCATAGAGTGTCTTACTTGCTTTTATGTACAGATTTTCTTTGACTTCATAGAGAGTCTTAATACCTTTCTGTACAGACTTTCTTTGGCAGGGTGCCTTACTACCTTTCTGTACAGATTTGTGAAATTGTCGATAGAAACTTGTAATTCTAAAGTCTAACTTCTTTAGTATAAAAGAAGATTCTCAGTCTGGGTTCCCACTGCTCAACCCACACAGATTGTTTCACTAAGTCTGGGACCCTTATTCAAATTGTTTGGCCAAGTCTCGCACCGAAGCAAATCAAAATATCAAAGGAGATGGGCATTATTGGTAGTCAGTATTTTGATGTTGGACAATCACAAATGACCACCAGTTATCAGTTAAAGTTATCCCGATGAAATGGAAAGCTGGAAATATAACAATGGTGGAGTGTTAGTAATAATGGTGGAGTGTTAGTAATAATGGTGGAGTGTTAGTAACAATGGTGGAGTGTTGGTATCAATGGCGGAGTGATGGTAACAATGGTGGAGTGTTGGTAACAAGACCGACTACTCTCCCTGTCGAAATGTGATTCCTGACCCCTAAAACAGCCGTCACTCTGCCGATACTCGCTGGAAGGCAGGGCTGCCACTCACTTTTTTAAAATTTCCCAAGATTTGTTGAACAAATTTCCCAATATTTCCCAAGATCATATAAATATATAAGAGTTTTTTTTAAAAAGGGGTTTTTCTATGTAATTAATGTAATAACAGATTAAATTAATGCCCCTGAAAACATGGTACATTAATTGACTGAAATTGATTGAAAAAGACATTTTAAAAAATGTTTATCACATAAAAGAAACAATTTGTTTTTAAAAAAAATAATTTACAATCCAAAATATCAATACCCACTGAAGTTAGGCTACTAAATATTTTTTCTGAATTCTCTAGTAAAAATATCATCTACAATACATGTGTAATAGAAGTCACTTGGAAACAAAGCTTGCAAGGCTAATCAACAAAGAATTCCTTTTACAAGTTCAAAGGGTTCTTCATCAAAAAATGATTTTTCTTATTGTAAGTCTATCGATTAGAAGTGGGGTTTGCAAAGCAATGAAGCAAAATTTATTAATAATAATTGTAGTTAAAATGGATTGATATTATTATGAAAACAATAAGTATTTTTTTCTTGTAAATTTACATTATAACGATTTTTTCAACAAAAAAAAAATATATACCTTTAAAGGTATTGTTCATTTATAATCCTACAACGTAGGCCTATACTTTTAATATCTTAGTTACCTGTGTTTCAATCCACAAATATTTTTTCCAATTGATGAAAATTAGACTGGATTTTTTACAGATGCATTACATTTTGAACACATTGTAGAAGTAATTGAAATAATCAAATTTTACTATTACTATGGCATCATGGATTCTTGATTGAAGACTATTGTTCACTCTTCGGCTTGTAGGCTACTGTTTTTCGTATGGTTGCTAATGTCTAATAGCCTAATGATAAAGTTTCCGAGCCTACCCCCCCTCCCCATTTAATAAACATTCAAAACCTGTATGTAATTTGTAAATCTACAATTTTTTTTAAAAAAGAAGAGAAAATTGAATTTTTCTTTAATTATTAACTTTTTAACAATTCACAATAATATTAACTTTAATATCAGAAGAGTTTTTATTTATTTGATGAGTGGATTTAAAAATTAAAACCAGAGAAGAAAATTAAAAAAATTAATTTGTAGCTTTGTTACTGTAAAAATTATTTTGCTTTATTTTCACTATATTTTGTATCACATATTGTTGCGTTTTTTTTCAAAAAATATAATAAAATTTCCTCCCAGTTAAGATTTCCCAAGATTTTGCCTGATTTTCAAAATTATTCCCCAGATCCCAAGGGGGGTCGTGAATTCCCAAGATCTTGGGAAATTTCCCAAGGTGTGGTAGCCCTGCTGGAAGGTCGTCTGCTGATTGAATGGTGGGCTAATAACCTTGTTTAAAGTTGACAAGTTGACAACAGATGGAAGGGGAATTAACTCTAAAACAATTAGGGCTAGTGCACTTGGGCTATTGATTAAAGGTATACACAGATTTGAGCATTTAATGGCAATGGTGTGTATGGTCCCTAAGCTGAAACCAAATACACAATGTAATGGTGTGGGTGGCCCGTGAAAAGGGGGAGTAGGGGAATGTTGGGGGAGTAGGGGAATGTTGTGGGTAGTGCGTTGAGATGTCAGACAGGCGTGCATACGTGGATGTAAGAAATGGCCCTGGATCTAGTTCTTTCTTTCTTTTTTTTTTTTTTGTTAATTTTTTTTTTCATTTTTTTTAAAATTTCATTAAATTTTACAATAAAATGTACACGTGTTTATTTATTTCTTTCTTTTTTTTTTTTTTGTTAATTTTTTTTTTCATTTTTTTTAAAATTTCATTAAATGTTACAATAAAATGTACACGTGTTTATTTGGCGAGTCACGTGGCCCAAAAAAACAAGAACAAAAAAACAAAAAACAAACCAGAGCTAACAAATGTAAACATAGTCCCGAGGGGCAAGACCGGATTTCCCAATAGGCTAAGAAGGCTTAACCCTAGGGCCTCCCAAAGCGAAGGGGTCTCCACATTGAAAAAAGCCACATTTGATTGACTAGTATGATGTGTGTGTGATGGTTGGGGGGGGGGGTGGAGGGGGGAGGACTACGTTCAGGTTGCAGTAGTATGAGATACAACTGATGAAGCTGGAGAAAACAATAAAGATCACAAAAAAGATCAAACCGACGTATCCACAGATCCGATGGTGGATTTTATGGATTTAATGGATTGATGGATTTTATGGATTTTATGGATTGATGGATTTTATGGATTTTATGGATTTAATGGATTGATGGATTTTATGGATTTAATGGATTGATGGATTTAATGGATTGATGGGTTTTATAGATTAAATGGATTGATGGATTTAATGGATTTAATGGATTTAATGGATTGGTGGATTTAATGAATTTATGTATTGATGGATTTTATGGATTTTATGGATTGATGGATTTTATGGATTTAATGGATTGATGGATTTATGGATTTTATGGATTTAATGAATTGATGGGTTTAATGGATTTAATGGATTGATGGATTTAATGAATTTATGGATTTTATGGATTGATGGATTTTATGGATTTAATGGATTGATGGATTTTATGGATTTAATGGATTGATGGATTTAATGGATTGATGGGTTTTATAGATTAAATGGATTGATGGATTTAATGGATTTAATGGATTTAATGGATTTAATGGATTGGTGGGTTTAATGGATTTAATGGATTGATGGGTTTAATGGATTTAATGGATTGATGGATTTAATGGATTTAATGGATTGATGGATTTATGGATTTAATGGATTTAATGGATTGATGGGTTTAATGGATTTAATGGATTGATGGATTTAATGAATTTATGGATTTTATGGATTTAATAAATTGATGGATTTTTTTTTTTGGCGGTCGAAAGTCCCTTAAACAGGGGTCGCCTACTAAGATCATTGCAAAATACATCAATATGCAGTAGCAACGAAAATAATGTATGGATGGGGTCACCACAACATGAGGAACTAAGAATCGCAGCATTAGGAAGCTTGAGAACCACTTGTCTAGGGGGTTGGTCTTAAACGATAGGATGCCTAACTTAATGAACACACCACAATGCCTACGACCGGCGTTGTACGTGTCTGACTTCCTGTGCATACGGCCGGCGTTGTATGTGTCTGACTTCCTGTGCCTACGACCGGCATTGTATGTGTCTGACTTCCTATGCATACGACCGGCGTTGTGTGTGTCTGACTTCCTGTGCCTACGACCGGCGTGGTATGTGTCTGACTTCCTGTGCCTACGACCGGCGTGGTATGTGTCTGACTTCCTGTGCCTACGACCGGCGTGGTATGTGTCTGACTTCCTGTGCCTACGACCGGCGTTGTATGTGTCTGACTTCCTGTGCCTACGACCGGCGTTGTACGTGTCTGACTTCCTGTGCATACGACCGGCGTTGTATGTGTCTGACTTCCTGTGCCTACGACCGGCGTTGTATGTGTCTGACTTCCTGTGCCTACGACCGGCGTGGTATGTGTCTGACTTCCTGTGCCTACGACCGGCGTTGTATGTGTCTGATTTCCTGTGCCTACGACCGGCGTTGTATGTGTCTGACTTCCTGTGCCTACGACCGGCGTTGTATGTGTCTGACTTCCTGTGCCTACGACCGGCGTTGTATGTGTCTGACTTCCTGTGCATACGACCGGCGTTGTATGTGTCTGACTTCCTGTGCATACGACCGGCGTTGTACGTGTCTGACTTCCTGTGCCTACGACCGGCGTTGTATGTGCCTGACTTCCTGCTCATGTCTGAATCTACATTGTTAATCATGACAACGGCCTTGACCCATTAGGACCAGTGTTAAGGGAATAGTCAAACTGGTGGATGGTTGAACTCTAAAACAGTTAACTTTGTACTAGCTACCAACCCCATCTCCTTCATTATACAAATTGTTGCAGTAAAAATACAATCATCAAAGAACCACGCACTTTGTGTATACGTTGCCGAAGTCCAGGCAGGAAATGTATAGAATGAATTTCATATTTTTACTAAAATCGTCAGCATTCTGTACTAAGCCAGGATTCAACCCTTTCTAATATATCTAAATCAAAGCTGTTGTTTGTTGTTTTTTTCATTGGAGATTGGTATCTTTACATTTTAACAGCGTAAGTCAAACTTTAGGGTCAATACATAAACAGTCGCCATGATGGGAATTTCCCATGAGCTCATCTTTCGACTTATTTATTGGTCCAGATTAGTTTTTGCCGCGTGCGATATGAGCCCCCGTAAAGTAAAAGCCCCACGATGAGTTAGTGCCCAGCCCGACACAGCCACTCACAGCTCTACGACAACTCAGCCCTCCAAGCCTGATACTCCACAATCCGTCTTCAGAAATGACTTCCCCCCCTCTTTAAAGAAATTACGTCCCCTTTCATCTCATTGGTGACGACTAATTTACTGAGACGTCCTGTCGCAGACCATCTCCCCCCCCCCCAACCCTCCTTTTTTCCCCGCTCTCCCTAACGGCTCCAGTTATAACTTAACTACTGAGAGGTTCGCTACCCGTTAACATTCGATCTATGAACCCGGAAGGAGAATTAATGAAACACTTCCTGCGGCAACTGAGATGCCGTTAAAAAATAATTTGTATAATTCCTCCCCCTTGTATCTCGACAAATTGATTTTTCCCCTTTTTCTCCAAGTGAGCACCTAATTTCGCGCGGTTTTATTTGCATAGCGAGCATTCTTACGGACTGACGAGACAAACAGAGGAAGACGATGAGATGGCGAGGGGTGGGGGGGGGGAGGGGAGGGGAAAAAACTGGGCATAAATCCGCTTTTATTAATCTCCTATTATGGAGATATAAAAGGGAGACAATTATTCATCAAACTCTCATTTGTTCTAGGGGTAACTCCAGCACGTGCACCCACAAACGCGCACTCGCTGCCAATAACTGGGGGACATCGCGTCGAGGAACTGGACACAGGCTATGCAAATGACGTCTTTAATAAAAAGGTATGTGAAGTGCGATTGTTTCAATATGGCAGCGCGGACACAGGAAGTGCGATTTAATGAAAAGTCATCCCGAGCAGACGCGAGAGAAGCGGTGAAAGTAAATCTCTGGGAAACTGTGAGCCGCCGGACGAAGGGGGAGGAGAGGCCGAGAGAGATGGGCCGAGTGTTTCTGGCATATTGGTCGTCTTTATTGACTCGCTAAGAGGGATAATATTGCTTCAATCGATCTCAGTGGGCCTGTCATGAGCATACTGATGCCTCGCAGGGGTGCGAGAGGGGGGGGGTGTTTGTGGGGAGGAGGGGAGGGGGTGCACGTTGAGGGTTAACTCTTTTTTATTTCTTGTCTTTTTTTGTTAACAGTATTTATTGACCGGATGTTACTGGAAGGGGCGAAATGGTTTAATAGCTCGACGAAGAAAAGACATTTCGAATGTAGAGAAATTAGTCTAGTACATCAGGGATGATGGAGGGGGGTGGGGGTGAGCACTGGATTAAACCTTGTGGTGGGTAGCTGGAGACTCAGAAATGGGAGAAAGGAGCAAGGCGGTGTGGGGCGGAGAAGGAGAAGGAAGGAGGGATGGGGACAGCGAATTCGCCGGGTCGCCTGTCTCAAAGATATCTTATTTATCCGGATATGGAATACTTTCATATGACGCGTCTTCCAACACACACACAGAAACACACACGCACACAGACACACACAACAGTCCTCAAAATATATTTATATGAAAGTGGATAATGTTTATTAGACCCCTTTAGGCCTCGCTTTGTTGTTTGCAGGAAATAAATTTACAGGCTCAGACCTCGTTTAGTATAATATCCATGCCCATGGTAATTATATCCATGCCCATGGTAATTATATCCTTGCTCGTGATTATTTTATCCGTAACCCATATTATTATATCCATGCCCGTGGTTATATTTATATATACCCATGGTACGAATATCCATGTACATGGTAATTGTATCCACAACCCATGGTAATTATATTCGTACCCATAATTGTTATATCTATATCCATGACAATTATATACATACCCATAATTATTATACCAAGGCCCACGATTATTATATTCATGCGCATGTTCATTATATCCAGGCCACAGAGTGACTGGGTGGCCAAATGGTCTAAACTGAGCAAACCTCAAGTTGGTGGTCTGGTGTTCAAGCAAAAACATCACCCTGGGTGGATGAGACTCGTTAACGTTGGTCGGTAACTCATCTAAGAGAAGGAAACTCTGAATTCAAACCCGGAGTTGGAGTCCCGTAAGGCGCATACAATGACAATTCCTGCAACCGTACCCATCCCTGGTCGTCTTGACGTAGAGTCTTGCCACTGGATGTGGTGGTCCCGGACGAGAGAGTGAGGTTGACGCCGCGCAACTCTTCTTCACTTTAAACAAAGTCACCAGCGCAAGTCATCAGTCACCAGACGACTCGATGGTCCTCGTCGATCCTCGACGGACGAACAATATATATATATATACACATCCATACCCTTGGTTATTATATTCATACCCATGACATTATACCAATATCCATGGCGATTATATAACAAAACCACGGTAATTATTTCTTTGTTATCTCTATCATGTCAGTGTCAATGTCACCTTAGTATCTTCATCACCTTAGTCTATCACCTTTGTATCTTCATCACCTTAGTCTATCAACTTAGTATTTTCATCATCTTAGTCTATCACCTTAGTATCTCTAACACCTCAGTCTGTTACCTCAGTGTCTCTATCCCCTCAGTGTCTCTGTCAGCTCAGTCTATTACCTCAGTGTCTCTATCACCTCAGTGTCTCTATAACCACAGTCTATTACCTGAGTGTCTCTATCACCTCATTGTCTCTATCACCTCATTGTTTCTATCACCCCAGTCTTTCACCTATGTGTCTCTATCTCCCCAGTCTATCACCTCAGTGTCTCTATCACCTCAGTGTCTTTATCACCTCAGTCTATTACCTTAGTATCTCAATCGCCTCAGTATGTTACCTTAGTGTCTCTATCACCTCAGTGTCTCTATGACCTCAGTGTCTCTATCAGCCCAGTCTATTACCTCCGTTTCTCTATCTCCACAGTCTATCACTTCAGTGTCTCTATCCCCTCAGTGTCTCTATCCCCTCAGTGTCTCTATCCCCTCAGTCACTCTATCACCTCAGTGTCTTTATCACCTCAGTCTATCACTTCAGTGTCTCTATCACCACAGTCTACCACTTCAGTGTCTCTATCCCCTCAGTGTCTCTATCACCTCAGTGTCTCTGTTACCACAGTGTCTCTATCACCTCATTGTCTCTATCACCACAGTATCTCTATCACCTCACTGTCTCTATAACCCCAGTCTATTACCTCAGTGTCTCTATCACCACAGTCTATCACTTCAGTGTCTCTATCCCCTCAGTGTCTCTATCACCTCAGTGTCTCTGTTACCTCAGTGTCTCTATCACCTCATTGTCTCTATCACAACAGTATCTCTAACACCTCACTGTCTCTATAACCCCAGTCTATTACCTCAGTGTCTCTATCACCACAGTCTATCACGTCAGTGTCTCTATCCCCTCAGTGTCTCTATCACCTCAGTGTCTCTGTTACCTCAGTGTCTCTATCACCTCATTGTCTCTATCACCACAGTATCTCTATCACCTCATTGTCTCTATCACCACACTATCCCTATCATCTCATTGTCTCTATCACCACAGTATCCCTATCACCTCGTCTCTGTTCCTCAGTTTGCCCGTGTATTTGACCAGATGACCAGTCCACTGTCCAGTGCAAATGTTTATTGACCAAACGTCAACCCGTGAACCAACAGCAGACGTTATTCTGTGCCTTCACCAGGAAGCTTTTATTAAAAACTGAGTTGTTTCAGCACTTAGCTGGAGTGTGGCAGACAGATTGGTCAGTGGTCACTCTCATCGATGAACGTAAGCACTTAGCTGGAGTGTGGCAGGCAGACTGGTCAGTGGTTTACTTTCGTCAGTGAAAGTTGTTGTTGTTTTGTTGTTTTGTCCAGGGATTGGTTCGCATCCCTCCTCGATTCTAAGCACTTTTAAGAATGGAAATACAGCCCTGATTGACCCAGTCCTACGTCAATACATCACTCTAGAGGCAGTTCATCAAGTCAGTGTAGATCTATCTACCCATTGGTGATCCATTCATCCCTCAAGTCAAGTTTCATAGATTCAGTGTATATCCATCCATCCATCTATCCATTCATCACTCAAGTCAAGTTTCATAGATTCAGTGTATATCCATCCATCCATCTATCCATTCATCACTCAAGTCACGGTTCATACATCTTATGATACTAATCCAATCCATCATTTTGGTCATCAAGTCAAATCGTTCCAGTCATATCATTTGATCCATCCGTTCATTGGCAATCCTTACATATTTCAATCCATCTATTTAATTTTGATTAGTAATTCTTTCCACATTTCACCAGCAAAATAAATTGCCTACTTGCCTACTTCTTGCAGATCACAATTCATTTATTAAGTTTCAGATTAATTCGAACTATTACCTGTGTAATAAATTTGTGTTTATGATAATCCTTGACATAACTCACCAAACAAATGGCGCGGATGTTCCCAACTCCTAAACTTACTGGACAAAACATGCATTCAAGGAACGCACTTTATAAGGATCCCAATTATGGTGCAAACTTTGGGGAATTTTCATTGCGCACCTTTTGAAAAACAAAGCGTTACTGCCATACAAACACATCAAGAGAATAATTATCTGTGATAGCCTCAAACGACACATCTAATATGATGCATAGAACAGATGCTTCGTAAACTGGATGATCAGCATTTTGTAAATGTACATTTCTATTTTTTATTATATTTTTTTTTACATTTCAAATCCAGATTTCACGTACGTGTTACGTAATCTAATTCAAGAATGGAGTAACCATTAAAATATGCAATAATGTAAGGGAAATAAATGTAGGGAATATAAAACCATAGATCAAAGAAAGGATCAAACCATGAATCAAACCAATGATTAAACCATGAATCAAACCAATGATTAAACCATGAATCAAACCAATGATTAAGCCATGACTAAAAAACAAGGATCAAACTATGGATTAAGCCATGAATCAAACCAAGGATTAAGCGATGAATCAAACCAAGGATTAAACCATGAATCAAACCAAGGATTAAACCATGAATCAAACCAAGGATTAAACCATGAATCAAACCAAGGATTAAACCATGAATCAAACCAAGGATTAAACCATGAATCAAACCAAGGATTAAACCGTGAAACAAACCAAGGATTAAGTCATGAATCAAACCAAGGATTAAACCATGAATCAAACCAAGGATCAAACCGTAAATCAAACCAAGGATTAAACCGTGAATCAAACCAAGGATTAAACTGTGAATCAAACCAAGGATTAAATCATGAATCAAACCAAGGATTAAACCATGAATCAAACCAAGGATCAAACCGTAAATCAAACCAAGGATTAAACCGTGAATCAAACCAAGGATTAAACCGTGAATCAAACCAAGGATTAAACCGTGAATCAAACCAAGGATTAAACCGTGAATCAAACCAAGGATTAAACCATGAATCAAACCAAGGATTAAACCATGAATCAAACCAAGGATTAAATCATGAATCAAACCAAGAATTAAACCATGAATCAAACCAAGGATTAAATCATGAATCAAACAAAGGATTAAACCATGAATCAAACCAAGAATTAAACCATGAATCAAACCAAGAATTAAACCATGAATCAAACCAAGGATTAAACCATGAATCAAACCAAGGATTAAACCATGAATCAAACCAAGGATTAAACCATGAATCAAACTAAGGATTAAATCATGAATCAAACCAAGGATTAAATCATGAATCAAACCAAGAATTAAACCATGAATCAAACCAAGGATTAAATCATGAATCAAACAAAGGATTAAACCATGAATCAAACCAAGAATTAAACCATGAATCAAACCAAGAATTAAACCATGAATCAAACCAAGGATTAAACCATGAATCAAACCAAGGATTAAACCATGAATCAAACCAAGGATTAAACAATGAACCAAACCAAGGATTAAACCATGAATCAAACCAAGGATTAAATCATGAATCAAACCAAGGATTAAACCATGAATCAAACTAAGGATTAAATCATGAATCAAACCAAGGATTAAATCATGAATCAAACCAAGAATTAAACCATGAATCAAACCAAGGATTAAATCATGAATCAAACAAAGGATTAAACCATGAATCAAACCAAGAATTAAACCATGAATCAAACCAAGAATTAAACCATGAATCAAACCAAGGATTAAACCATGAATCAAACCAAGAATTAAACCATGAATCAAACCAAGGATTAAATCATGAATCAAACAAAGGATTAAACCATGAATCAAACAAAGGATTAAACCATGAATCAAACCTAGGATTAAACCATGAATCAAACCAAGGATTAAACCATGAATCAAACAAAGGATTAAACCATGAATCAAACCAAGGATTAAAGCATGAATCAAACAAAGGATTAAACCATGAATCAAACCAAGGATTAAACCATGAATCAAACCAAGGATTAAACCATGAATCGAACCAAGAATTAAGCCATGACAAAAACACAAGAATCAAACCAAGGATCCGACCACGGATTGATCCAGAGTTCGAAACAGGGATGGAATCGCGTTGCAGTTGAATGGTTTACCAAGACAGAGCATGAAAATTCCCATGGGCTGACGATTTCATTTCCCTCTAGAGCATAAATTTATTAATGTATTTGACGTTCAAAATCACATTTTTCATTTTCAGAATGTAAAGCTTATATTTAGTTGTACCATTGGTATTGATGAGGCTACATAACTAGAGAACACTATAGGAAACATGACCTGCAATGATACGTATTTTAGCTTCCAACACGCCAGTTAGAGAACTCACTAACAAGATTTTTGTTTGGTTTCAATTGGTTGTTGATTCCCTTTAACCTTGCTCCAGCTCCTGGGGGGAAAAAGAAGTTTGACCCAAATGAATTGTAAACAATAATTGTTGCCAGGGTGCCGTGGACAGATCACGTGACAGTTGACTCGGGGGGAGTCCGTGGACGGCAGCAACAATGGTCACTAAGACCAAACAGACCCCTCCCCCCCCCCTTTTTTTAAACGCCAGGGTCAAACGGATCTAAATTGCCACCATCATATCCCAGTTTGTGGAGCCGGTGTCGGACACTGACCACTGTTTCCTGTCCGGAGGCTGAACGGCCAGTTGTTTATTTAGGACGACGATTGAAACCGTTCGGCGTGGAGCGTGCGGACGATGGTGGTCGGGTACTGACCTAATTACAGAGTTGGTCAGCCGGAGGAAGCCAGAGACTGGCAATTTTGTTATTAAGTTTCTTTTTTATATCTCTTTAATTGTTTTTAAAATAATTTTTTTTTTACGAAACGCTTAATTAGGCACGGACGTTGTGTTTAAAATATTCTATTTCTTGATTGTGTTTAAAATATTCTATTTCTTGATTGTGTTTAAACTATTATATTTCTTGATTGTGTTTAATAAATTATATATCTGGATTGCAAGGAATGACGAGATATTGAGTTATTAATAGAACATTATAATTTAATTCGCCCTAATTTAAATAAAATACGACAAGACATTTAAGACATTTGCTACAATGAACCGAATTCGGAGTTTCAACCAACTTTATGCTTTTATGATATATTAATTTCAGAGTTGATATCAATGTATCAAATATTTGCTTGCTTTACTAGACCTCTTTGAAATAGAGAGAATTCAGAGAGCACCTCTATAACATAAATAAACACGCTCTCTGTCCGGTCTCCAAACATTTCAATAGCCCTAACCATAATGGTATCTCAGATATTGTAGTTACTGGTATACTCTATACTAGTAACACTGCAGATAGAATCTATATGGAGAACAAATATCCATAGTTTTACTTAGCTGCCATGTCTTTTTCCTGTTTGGTTTTTCCAATTATGTTTGAATCACTTCCTTTCTACATCTCTTTACTTTGTTTTTGTCAGGTTTAAGCGCCCTCTCCTATATTTTTTCTGTTTTAGGTAGGATATATATATTGACATTATGTAAATTTAATTTATACTTATTTAAATGCGTTGTGTTTGTTTGTACTGATGAAGGCATGTGCCGAAACGTTTAATTCTGTATAATGTACAATTATTATTAAAGCTAACTCATATTGTTCTATTGACACAATTTGTTCGTGTCTTATTAATATATTTTAAAGCTTTATTGCAGTCCAACACTTTTTTTGAAATAGAAAGTTGGTCAAGGATGATGTCATCAATGTTTTATTGTACGGTGAAACAGCAGCGGTTAATTTATGACTTAAATCCAGGGACGCCATTTGTGTAGGGGGGCGGGGGGTGGGGCTAACGATTTTAACCCCTCCCCCATTGATTTTTAGGGGGAACACGTACCAGGTGTCAGTGTCTTGGACAGCAGAAGATCATCCGTAGGAATAAATAAGGAAAAGAAAAAGTAGTACTCTGAAAATGGAAAGATGTGAAACAATTGTTGACACAACACGAGTCAAGTAGCAAGAGGAATCAGTGCTATGGACACACGCACAAAGATGGATCGGTGCTATGGACACAAGCCCAACGATGGATCAGTGCCATGGACACAAGCACAACAATGGATCAGTGCTACGGACACAAGCGCAACAATGGATTAGTGCTATGGAAACAAGCACGACAATGGATCAGTGCTATGGACAAAAGCAAAAACGATGGAAATGTTATGGACACAAGCGCAAAGATGGATAAGTGATATGGACAAAAGCACAACGATGGATCAGTGTTATGGACGCAAGTGCAAATTTGGATCAGGGCTATGGACAAAAGCACAAGGATGGATCAGTGTTATGGAAGCAAACACAAAGATGGATCAGGGCTTTGGACGGAAGAAAAGAATGTGTCAGCAAAAAATGTTGCAACTGTATCAAATCTGATAAATGTTCAGAGAATATCAGATGTTCAGAGAAAGTCGGATGTTCAGAGAAAGTCGGATGTTTAGAGAAAGTCAGATGTTCAGAGAAAGTCGGATGTTCAGAGAAAGTCGGATGTTCAGAGAATATCAGATGTTCAGAGAAAGTCGGATGTTCAGAGAAAGTCGGATGTTTAGAGAAAGTCAGATGTTCAGAGAAAGTCGGATGTTCAGAAAAAGTCGGATGTTCAGAGAAAGTCGGATGTTCAGAGAAAGTCGGATGTTCAGAGAAAGTCGGATGTTTAGAGAAAGTCAGATGTTCAGAGAAAGTCGGATGTTCAGAGAAAGTCGGATGTTCAGAGAATATCAGATGTTCAGAGAAAGTCGGATGTTCAGAGAAAGTCGGATGTTTAGAGAAAGTCAGATGTTCAGAGAAAGTCAGATTTCAGAGAAAGTCGGATGTTCAGAGAAGGTAAGATGTTCAGAGAAAATCGGCTGTTCAGAGAAAGTCAGATTTCAGAGATGATGATCTTTACAATTGGGCCTGTCCTAAATGACAGATATGTATGTATTGTAACGTGTGATGATCTTTATAATTGGACATGTCCTAAATGACAGAGCTATATGTATTGTGACATGGGATGATTTTTTACAATTGAACATGCCCTAATTGATAAAGATATATGTATTGTGATGTATGATGATCTTTACAATTGGGACCAAACGTTGAACCAAGTAGTGCAGAGAGGGGGAAGGAGGGGACCAGTGTGTCACCAGAAAAGTGTGTCACCAGAACAGTGTGTCACCAGAAAAGTGTGTCATCAGAACAGTGTGTTACCAGAACAGTGTGTCATTAGAACAGTGTGTCGACAGAACAGTGTGTAACCAGAACAGTGTGTCACCAGAGCAGTGTGTTACCAGAAAAGTGTGTCATTAGAACAGTGTGTCACCAGAACAGTGTATCACCAGAACAGTGTGTCACTAGAACAGTGTGTCACCAGAACAGTGTTTCACCAGAACAGTGTGTCATCAGAACAGTGTTCGACCAGAACAGTGTGCCACCAGAACAGTGTTCAACCACAACAGTGTGCAACCAGAACAATGTGTCACCAGAACAGTGTGTCACCAGAACAGTGTACTACCAGAATAGTGTATCAGCAGAACAGTGTGTCACCAGAACAGTTTGTCACCAAAACAGTGTGTTGCCAGAAGAGTGTGTCATTAGAACAGTGTGTCACAGAACAGTGTGCCACCAGAACGGTGTGTTACCAGAACAGTGTGTTACCAGAAAAGAGTGTCATTAGAACAGTGTGTCACCAGAAAAGTGTGTCATCAGAACAGTGTGCAAGCAGAACAAAGTTCCACCAGAACAGTGTGTCACCAGGACAGCTTGTCACCAGAACAGTGTGTCACCAGAACAGTGTGTTACCAGAACAGTGTGTCATTAGAACAGTGAGTTACCCGAACAGTGTTCCACCAGAACAGTGTGCCACCAGAATAGTGTGTCACCAGAACAGTGTGTCACCAAAACAGTGTCTTGCCAGAACAGTGTGTCATTAGAACAGTGTGTCACAGAACAGTGTGTAACCAGAACAGTGTGTCACCAGAACAGTGTGTCACCAGAACAATGTGTTACCAGAACAGTGTGTCTTTAGAACAGTTTGTCATCAGAAGAGTGTACCACTAAAACAGTGTGCAACGACAACAGTATGTCACCAAAACAGTGTGCCTCCAGAACAGTGTGTCATTAGAACAGTGTGTCACCATAACAGTGTGCCACCAGAAGAGTATGTCACCAGAACAGTGTGTTATTAGAACAGTGTGTCACCAGAACAGTGTGTCATTAGAACAGTGTGTCACCAGAACAGTGTGCCACCAGAACAGTGTGTCATTTGAACAGTGTGTCACCATAACAGTGTGCCACCAGAACAGTGTGTCATTAGAACAGTTTGTCACCAGAACAGTGTGCCACCAGAACAGTGTGCCACCAGAACAGTGTGTCCTTAGAACAGTGTGACACCAGAACAGTGTGTCACCAGAACAGTGTGCCACAAGAACAGTGTGCCACCAGAACAGTGTGTCATTAGAACAGTGTGTCACCAGAACAGTGTGTCACCAGAACAGTGTGTCACCAGAACAGTGTGTCATTAGAACAGTGTGTCACCAGAACAGTGTGCCACCAGAACAGTGTGTCATTAGAACAGTGTGTCACCAGAACAGTGTGTCACCAGAACAGTGTGTCACCAGAACAGTGTGCCACCAGAACAGTGTGCCACCAGAACAGTGTGTCAGTAGAACAGTGTGTCACCAGAACAGTGTGCCACCAGAACAGTGTGCCACCAGAACAGTGTGCCACCAGAACAGGGTGTCATTAGAACAGTGTGTCACCAGAACAGTGTGTCACCAGAACAGTGTGCCACCAGAACAGTGTGTCATTAGAACAGTGTGTCACCATAACAGTGTGCCACCAGAACAGTGTGTCATTAGAACAGTGTGTCATTAGAACAGTGTGTCACCAGAACAGTGTGCCACCAGAACAGTGTGTCATTAGAACAGTGTGTCACCATAACAGTGTGCCACCAGAACAGTGTGTCACCAGAACAGTGTACTACTAGAACAATGTGCCACCAGAACAGTGTGTCCCTAGAACAGTGTGCCACCAGAATAGTGTGTCATTCGAACAGTTGGCCACCAGAACAATGTATCACCATAACAGTGTGTCACCATAACGGTGTGTCATTAGAACAGTTGGCCACCAGAACAATGTGTCACCATAACAGTGTGTCACCATAACAGTGTGTCACCATAACAGTGTGTCACCAGAACAGTGTGTCACCAAAACAGTGTGCCACCAGAACAGTGTTCCACCAGAACAGTGTGCCACCATACCAGTATGCCTCCATTACAGTGTGTCTCCAGAACAGTGTATCGCTAGAACAGTGTGTTACCAGAACAATGTGTCATTAGAACAGTGTGTCGCCAGAACAGTGTGTTACCAGAACAGTGTGTCATTAGAACAGTGTGTCACCAGAACAGTTTGTCCCCAGAACAGTGTGTCATTAGAAAAGGATGACACCAAAACAGTGTGTCACCAGAACAGTGTGTCATTAGAACAGTGGGTCACCAGAACAGTGTGCAACCAGAACAGTGTTCCACCAGAACAGTGTTTCACCAGAACAGTGTACCACTAGAACAGTGTGCCATCAGAACAGTGTTACACCAGAACAGTGTGTCACCAGAACAGTGTGTCACCAGAACAGTGTCTTACCAGAACAGAGTGTCACCAGAACAGTGTGCCACCAGAACAGTGTGTTACCAGAAATGTGTGTCATTAGAGCAGTGTGTCACCAGAACATTGTACCCTAGAACAGTGTGCCACCAGAACATTAGACGAGGTTGCTTCCATTAGACCAGCGTGCTGTCATTAGACCAGGAGGGTGCTGTCATTAGACCAGGGTGCTGTCACTAGACCAGGGTGCCATTAGACGAGGGTGCTTCTATTAGACATGGGTGCTCTCATTAGACCAGGGATCTGTCACTAGACCAGGGTGTCATTACACGAGTGTGATTCCATTAGACCAGGGTGCCATTAGACGAGGGTGGTTCCATTACACCAGGGTACTGTCATTATACCAGGATGCCATTAGATGAGGGTGCTTCCAATACACCAGGGTACTCTCATTATACGAGGGTGCCATTAGACGAGTGTGCTTCCATTACACCATGGTACTGTCATTATACCAGGGTGCCATTAGATGAGGTCGCTTCCATTACACCAGGGTACTGTCATGATACGAAGGTGCCATTAGACGAGGGTGCTTCCATTACACCATGGTACTGTCATTATACCAGGGTGCCATTAGATGAGGGTACTTCCATTACACCAGGGTACTGTCATTATACGAGGGTGCCATTAGATGAGGGTGCTTCCGTTACACCATGGTACTGTCATTATACGAGGGTGCCATTAGACGAGGGTGCTTCCATTACACCAGGGTACTGTCATTATACGAGGGTGCCATTAGATGAGGGTGCTTCCGTTACACCATGGTACTGTCATTATACGAGGGTGCCATTAGATGAGGGTGCTTCCATTACACCATGGTACTGTCATTATACCAGGGTGCCATTAGATGAGGGTGCCTCCATTACACCAGGGTGCTTCTATTAGACCATGATGCTGCCATGAGATCGGGTGCCATTAGACCAGGGTGATGTCATTAGACCAGGGTGTTTTAGACGAGGGTGCCACCATTTGACCAGGGTGCCATTAGACCAGGGTGCTGCAGTTAGACCAGTGTACCATTAGCCCAGTGTGCTGCCATTAGACCAGGGTGCTACCATTAGACCAGGGTACCATTAGAGCAGGGTGCCATTAGACCAGTGTACCATTAGACCAGGGTACCATTAGACCAGGGTACCATTAGACCAGGGTGCTGCCGTTAGACCAGAGTACCATTAGACCAGGGTGCCATTACACCAGGGTGCTGCCGTTAGACCAGGGTACCATTAGACCAGGGTACCATTAGACCAGGGTATTATTAGACCAGGGTGCTGCCGTTAGACCAGGGTGCCATTAGACCAGCGTACCATTAGACCAGGGTGCCGTTAGATCAGGGGGGCCATTAGATCAGGTTGCTGCCATTAGCCAGGTTGTCATTAGATAAGCTTGCCAAGGCTATGAAGGCACCTGCAACAGTAGATGTGAGTCTCGGCGCAACTAAATATTGGTCAATATTTGATGTTTTGCAATACAAAGCTGAATGGGATTTTTTTGAATCCCACCTAATCTCCTCATGAAGACTTCGATTATTTCTCACCCTAAGTTTGTATGTGGCTTCATGATTCATGTATCAGGAGCTTCTAAAATACAGTCAGTTATAAAGACCTGTTGGCGATCTACCATAAAGACATGTTTGCGATCTACCATAGAGACCTGTTGGCGATCTACCATAAAGACCTGTTGGCGATCTACCATAAAGACCTGCTGGCGATCTACCATAGAGACATGTTTGTGATCTACCATAGAGACCTGTTTGCGATCTACCATAGAGACCTGTTTGCGATCTACCATAGAGACCTGTTGGCGAGCTACCATAGAGACATGTATGCAATCTACCATAGAGACCTGTTGGCGATCTACCATAGAGACATGTTTGCGATCTACCATAGAGGTCTGTTGGCGATCTGCCATAAAGACCTCTTGGCGATCTACCATAAAGACATGTTTGCGATCTACCATAAAGACATGTTTGCGATCTACCATAGAGACCTGTTGGCGATCTACCATAGAGACCTGTTGGCGATCTACCATAAAGACCTGTTGGCGATCTACCATAAAGACCTGTTGGCGATCTACCATAGAGACCTGTTGGCGATCTACCATAAAGACCTGTTTGCCATCTACCATAAAGACCTGTTGGCGATCTACCATAAAGACCTGTTTGCCATCTACCATAAAGACCTGTTGGCGATCGACCATTGAACAGTCTAAGTTTTGCGATTTTTTCCACTGGCAGCAGTAATGTGAAGAATGCTAACTTTGGTGAAGTGACTGACAGATAACCATCTTCAAAGAACATGAACGTTCAGTTTTGTTAAACAGTTGAGATTAACGTTTCAATAACAAGTATTTGAACAATCATCTCGAAACGCCGCTACCTCAATTTCTTTGTTTGTTTGTTTTTCTAATGTCTTTTTTTGCTTTAGGACTTCGTTTACTCATAAAGCTGCAGGCGTTTCTGCAGGATCTGGTTAAGAAATACTCACTGCAGGTCATGATTTGACCACACAGGGTAACACCAACCCTAGTGACGCCTCTGACACAGACCATTTTCTGGTCCTTACTTTTTTTTTTCCCCTGAAAAGGCTTCGTTCTCATCACAGTGGTATTAAGGAGTATTCATGCCCAGCTTAAGCCGGGATATTGACCCCTGAAGCTGTAAACGACCAGTAGCCAGGTAATACGATATCGGTCCGACTATTTAATGGCTGTCATAAAAAAGGAATGACCGAGCCTGGCGGGACGTTTCACCTAACAATTTGGAGGATGTATGGAGTTAGCTTCGTGTTTATGAATACTCGATTCAAATATTTCAAAAAAATTAAGGCAAAAGGGTGGTTGCTAGTTTCTGGTCTCAGGAGAAAGTGTATGCTCATAGCGGTGAAGAGTGACCAACAGAATGTTATAAATAAACTTAGTTTCCTTTAGAAAAAGTTTTACTACAAGACCCTGGTCGAAAACCCTTGTTGAAAAACTGTTCCCTTGTTGAAAAACCGTTCCCTTGTTGATAAACTGTTCCATTGTTGAAAAACCGTTCCCTTGTTGAAAAACTCTTTCCTTTATTCCAAACCATTCCCTTATTTGAAAACTTTCCCATGTTCCATGTACACTCATGATTGGTCACCGGTTTTCCCTCTTCTTTTGCTATTTTAAACAATTCCAACGCAAAAGCTAACATTGAGTGGATTATTCAAACATCTCCATACAGTTGCATAACCAATCCGTGGTATGTTTACTTCCGTTTGGCTGCTTTACTTTATTGAAGTGTGCGGGTGTTTCAAAAAAAAAAAAAAAAAAAAAAAAAAAAAAAAAAAAAAAAAAAAAAAAAATAAAAAAAATGTTCCATGTACAATCATAATTAATCACCGATTTTACCTCTTCTTTTGCTATTTTAAACAATTCCAACGCAAAAGCTAACATTGAGTGGATTATTCAAACATCTCCATACAGTTGCATAACCAATCCGTGTTATGTTTACTTCCGTTTGTCTTCTTTACTTTATTTAATTGTTCGGGTGTTTCAAAAAAAAAAAAAAAAAAAAAAAAAAAAAAAAAAAAAAAATTATTGTAGATCATTCAAAAATTATAATTTACTATTTTTAGCTCCAAATAATTACTGGTGTGGATCCAGCTAATTCACCATCTAAGAAGATCTGCCCATTTGTTAAAATTATGTGTTTATTCGTTGCATTACAAAATATTTTACAATCATTAATGTCTCAAATTGTAGGATCGTTCTCTTAGCCGGGAGTTTGACTCAACTGCTGGAGATATTACTTGAGAAGGGGAAACAAATCATTCAAGTTCATTATGTTTCCTCTTGGATAATATCTTTGTTAAAAATTTCATTTAACTTAATGTTTGGCGTAATCTGCAGTATGACCATTAAAACTCAAGCTGTATAATCAAAACAATGAACTGTTGTTGAAATATTTGACCAGTATAAGCCAAGATGTATAATCTAAACAATGAACTGTTATTGAAATATGTGACTATTATAAGCCAAGCTGTATAATCTAAACAATGAACTGTTGTTGAAATATGTGACCATTATAAGTCAAGATGTACAAACAAACAAATGAACTGTTGTTGCAATATGTGACCAGTATAAGTCAAGATGTACAAACAAAACAATGAATTGTTGTTGAAATATGTGACCAGTATAAGCCAAGATGTATAAACAAAACAATGAATTGTTGTTGAAATATGTGACCAGTATAAGTCAAGCTGTACAAACAAAACAATGAACTGATGTTGAAATGTGTGACCAGTATAAGTCAAGATGTACAAACAAAACAATGAACTGTTGTTGAAATATGTGACCAGTATAAGCCAAGCTGTACAAACAAAACAATGAATTGTTGTTGAAATATGTGACCAGTATAAGCCAAGCTGTACAAACAAAACAATGAATTGTTGTTGAAATATGTGACCAGTATAAGCCAAGCTGTACAAACAAAACAATGAATTGTTGTTGAAATATGTGACCAGTATAAGCCAAGCTGTACAAACAAAACAATGAATTGTTGTTGAAATATGTGACCAGTATAAGCCAAGCTGTACAAACAAAACAATGAATTGTTGTTGAAATATGTGACCAGTATAAGCCAAGCTGTACAAACAAAACAATGAATTGTTGTTGAAATATGTGACCAGTATAAGCCAAGCTGTACAAACAAAACAATGAATTGTTGTTGAAATATGTGACCAGTATAAGCCAAGCTGTACAAACAAAACAATGAACTTTTGTTGAAATATGTGACCATTATAAGTCAAGCTGTACAAACAAAACAATGAACTGTTGTTGAAATATGTGACCAGTATAAGCCAAGCTGTACAAACAAAACAATGAATTGTTGTTGAAATATGTGACCAGTATAAGCCAAGCTGTACAAACAAAAAAATGAATTTTTGTTGAAATATGTGACCAGTATAAGCCAAGCTGTACAAACAAAACAATGAACTGTTGTTGAAATATGTGACCATTCTAAGCCAAGCTGTACACAAAAAACAATGAATTGTTGTTGAAATATGTGACCAGTATAAGCCAAGCTGTACAAACAAAACAATGAATTGTTGCTGAAATATGTGACCAGTATAAGCCAAGCGGTACAAACAAAACAATGAACTGTTGTTGATATATGTGACAGTATAAGTTAAGCTGTACAAACAAAACAATGAATTGTTGTTGAAATATATGACCAGTATAAGCCAAGCTGTACAAACAAAACAATGAATTGTTGTTGAAATATGTGACCAGTATAAACCAAGCTGTACAAACAAAACAATGAACTGTTGTTGACATATGTGACCAATATAAGCCAAGATGTACAAACAAAACAATGAACTGTTGTTGAAATATGTGACCAGTATAAGCCAAGCTGTACAAACAAAACAATTAACTGTTGTTGAAATATGTGACCAGTATAAGTCAAGATGTACAAACAAAACAATGAACTGTTGTTGATATATGTGACCAGTATAAACCAAGCTGTACAAACAAAAAAATGAATTGTTGTTGAAATATGTGACCAGTATAAGCCAAGCTGTACAAACAAAACAATGAATTGTTGTTGAAATATGTGACCAGTATAAGCCAAGCTGTACAAACAAAACAATGAATTGTTGCTGAAATATGTGACCAGTATAAGCCAAGCGGTACAAACAAAACAATGAACTGTTGTTGATATATGTGACAGTATAAGTTAAGCTGTACAAACAAAACAATGAATTGTTGTTGAAATATATGACCAGTATAAGCCAAGCTGTACAAACAAAACAATGAATTGTTGTTGAAATATGTGACCAGTATAAACCAAGCTGTACAAACAAAACAATGAATTGTTGTTGAAATATGTGACCAGTATAAGCCAAGCTGTACAAACAAAACAATGAATTGTATTTGAAATATGTGACCAATATAAGCCAAGATGTACAAACAAAACAATGAACTGTTGTTGAAATATGTGACCAGTATAAGTCAAGCTGTACAAACAAAACAATGAACTGTTGTTGAAATATGTGACCAGTATAAGCCAAGCTGTACAAACAAAACAATGAATCGTTGTTGAAATATGTGACCAGTATAAGCCAAGCTGTACAAACAAAACAATGAATTGTTGTTGAAATATGTGACCAGTATAAGCCAAGCTGTACAAGCAAAACAATGAATTGTTGTTGAAATATGTGACCAGTATAAGCCAAGCTGTACAAACAAAACAATGAATTGTATTTGAAATATGTGACCAGTATAAGCCAAGCTGTACAAACAAAACAATGAACTGTTGTTGAATGTATAGATTTTGAAGACATTTCTTTTGCTCAAAAGCAATTCTGTGCAGAATAGAGAGTAGAGAGTATAGCGTCGATCATCCAAACTCATTGGGACTGGCGGTATTTCGGAGACCCACATTTTTCGGAAAACCGAACACTCCCACGGGAAGGTTGCGTCAAGAAAGTTAGTGAACATATTATCAAAGTTAGTGAACATAATATCAAAGTTAGTGAACATAATATAAAAATAAGTAAACATAATATATTAAAGTTAGTGAACATAATATCAAAGTTAGTGAACAAATATCAAAGTTAGTGAACATACTATCAAAGTTAGTGAACATAATATCAAAGTAAGTGAACATAATATCAAAGTTAGTGAACATAATATCAAAGTTAGTGAACATAATATCAAAGTTAGTGAACGTACTATCAAAGTTAGTGAACATAATATCAAAGTAAGTGAACATAATATCAAAGTTAGTGAACGTACTATCAAAGTTAGTGAACGTACTATCAAAGTTAGTGAACATAATATCAAAGTTAGTGAACGTACTATCAAAGTTAGTGAACGTACTATCAAAGTTAGTGAACGTACTATCAAAGTAAGTGAACATAATATCAAAGTTAGTGAACGTACTATCAAAGTTAGTGAACGTACTATCAAAGTTAGTGAACGTACTATCAAAGTTAGTGAACATAATATCAAAGTTAGTGAACGTACTATCAAAGTTTGAACGTAATATCAAAGTTAGTGAACATAATACAAAAGTTTGAACATAATATCAAAGTAAGTGAACATAATATCAAAGTTCGCGAAAATAATGTAAAAGTTAGTAACCATAATATCAAATCTTCCTACTTTGTATTAACCGAAACGTCTGAGTCAGAGGTCATCTGGTTGAGATCAAAGGCCGGTCTTTCTATGCAAACATGTATTGCCAAAACCATATGACGGATGATTAGAATAAAATCTGAGGTCATTTGATCTATGCAAGGGGGTATACCTTATTATTAGGAACATGAGACCCACTTTATTCCTCACTTTATTCCTCACTTTATTCCCCCACTTTATTCCCCACCTTATTCCGCCACTTTTCGCCCTCATTTTATTCCCCACCTTATTCCGCTTCTTTATTCCCTCATTTTATTCCCCATCTTATTCCCCACCCTATTCCCCACCTTATTCCCTCTTTATTCCCCACCTTATTCCCTCTTTATTCCCATACTTTTTTCCCACACTTTATTTCCCCACTCTATTCCCCTACTTTATTCCCACACGTTATTCCCCCATTTTATTCTCACACTTTATTCCCACACTTTATTTCCTCCCTCTATTCCCCTACTTTATTCCCACACGTTATTCCCCCACCTTATTCCCACACTTTTTCCCACACTTTATTTCCCCACTCTATTCCCCTACTTTATTCCCACATGTTATTCCCCCACTTTATTCCCACACTTTTTTCCCCACTCTATTCCCCCACCTTATTCCCACACTTTATTTCCCTACTCTATTCCCCCACTTTATTCCCCCACTTTATTCCCACACTTTATTCCTACACTTTTGTTATTACTCACCTCTAGTGACATACGACTCCCCTGAAATATATTCATTAAAACTGCTCCTTATTAAAAAAAAGAAGAAAGGTTTGCCCATCCCTGCTCTAGCCTATATATAGATATATGTGTGTGTGTGTGTGTGTGTGTATGTGTGTGTGTGTGTGTGTGTGTATCTTTAAGAATTGAAGCTAAAATCCAAGCTGCTGTCATCCAAGTCTTCAATCGCTGAGATCATGGGGAAACTGAGTCGGTAAGATTAATCCCATCAAAATGCAAGGCGAGAACATTTTGTTTTGAGAAGCGCACCACAGGACCATCAGCGGGGAAAAGCAAAGTCCGCTTGGGGGCAAAAAGAGATTCCATTTTGCGTGGGGAAATCCATTACAAGAAAATTCATCGCCGTCAAATTTTTGTTGTAAAAACTCATCTGCTCAGACCCGAGCATTGATCACGTCGACAGCGTCGTTGCTCGTCTTTCTCTCTGGTGTTCAACTTCATCTTCTCATGTGTCTTATCGGGGTAAACAATCTTTGTTACAATACAATGGTTTATGCCATTCCGAGCTATAATTAAATTATCATTTTGTTGTAGTTTTTTTTTTTTTTCAATTGAAAAAAACTAAACATAAATAAAACTATCACAATAACTTAGTGTTGACACGGCTAATGATACACACCCCACCCCCCCCCCCACCAACCCCAAGTTGTGTTGCAGATCTAAGATGTTGCAAAATAGCGGATCAAGCGACGCGCATACAAAATGTGAACTGCAACTTTGACACATTAATATATATATATATTTTTAAAAATGTATAACAACATTTTTATGCATTTGCCATTATACGTCATTCCCGCTCCCAAAATACATGAGCGCATTTCTCTTCAACATTTTTTGGTTGACGCAATGGCACGCGCCATATGATTTGTACAGACCCCCATGATGCGCGCGCATTACAACGACGTGGAAACAAGCGGAGACAACCCGGGTGCGGCATTACAAAGCGCTAATCCACGCGACCATTGTTATGTGGAGTTGCCGGCCCTGAAAGGAAAAGAGACAATGTCCGCTACTGGAAGAAAGAAGCATCTTTTTTATTACCCCCGTCACAAGGAACCCAACTGCATTTCTTTATAACCACTCCTCTCTATATTACCTCCTCCCCCCCCCCTTCTCTGCCTCTCTCCTCTTCGCTGCCTCTCACCTTCGCTGCGTCGCCCCCCCCCGCTCTCCTGGTCTCTATCTGATCTCCGTCTCTTTCCCCTTCTTTCTCTCTAACTCTCTCATCACAAGGAACCCAACTGCATTTCTTTATAACCACTCCTCTCTATATTACCTCCTCCCCCCCCCCTTCTCTGCCTCTCTCCTCTTCGCTGCCTCTCACCTTCGCTGCGTCGCCCCCCCCCCTCTCCTGGTCTCTATCTGATCTCTGTCTCTTTCCCCTTCTTTCTCTCTAACTCTCTCCCTCTCTCTGTCTCCCACCTGTCTCCCTCTCTCTCCCCCTCTCTCTATCTCTCTCTCTACCTCTCTACTTGTCTAGCGTCTCCAAAATTCAACGCAATTGTAAGAGCTCTTTCACAACCTTACACCGCAAACCAAACAGTCACCACCCCCCTCCCCACATATCAATAAAAGGGAATTCATCAAAAAGGGGGAGGGGGCTCGCAAGGGCTACATGCGCATGGGTGTAAAAAAGACAATATCTTTTTTTTATATGACCCCCTTATGATGAAAGGAAGTTTCGTTGGCGACATAATAACCCCCAAGAGTAGCGGTATTGGCAAGGGATCTACAATCGACCCTCCTTTATTCACAATCTCCGCCTCTTCCCCCCCCTCTCCCCCTGCCGCTTCTTCGCCGTTAAGCGGAACTTTTCCCTTCTTCCTCCTTGCGCGTGGGGGCTCGTCCATTCACCGGTTGTTGAGGCGCGAGGCCGAAGCGCGAGACATTCAGACAGACACGCTTACAAAGCGCGGCTTTCACATCTAATTGGTCGGCCCTACAGATGTGCACCGTCGCGTGCAGCGTGACGTCACCGTGGTGTACATTTTTACACGTGGAAAGCGGCACCGCTCCCCAAATCCACGGTCGACAAAGAGCGGATTAGATTATGTCGTGATGAGATTATGTCGTGTCGTTCACGTGCGGCAATAATTTAGTCGTTGAAACCAAAGAGATGTTTAAGACGATGATTTAATTTGTACAAAATACATTTTAAAAAAAACAATTAAAAAAACGACATCTGAAAGGGGAATTCGGTAGCAGGTCGTTAGTTGTCGGGACTGCTAGATAGATGTACATAGGATAGATGTGTACATACGATAGATGTGTACATACGATAGATGTGTACATAGGATAGATGTGTACATACGATTATGTTACATAGGATAGATGTGTGAGCTCTTTAATGAATCAATATATACAGTAATATTTATACATATCTACAGACCTGCTTACCCCTACGCGTTCCCCGTAGTAGCTACGGCTACGTGTTTAAGCCTAAGACAACGGCACTACGACGAGCCTAAGCCTAAGACTACGGCTCTACGACGAGCCTAAAAAATTACGGTTTTGGGAGATTTTTTTTACGTTTGGTGGTTTTATTTTAATTTTAAAATTAAATAATTGGGGTATTTTCAATAGAAAGTATTACCGCATTTTTTTGTGTGTCAACACCGTAAGCAATCGAATAAGAGTAACCGTGATTGGCCTTTTGCGGTCTTGATCTCAATAAACCAACCAGAATATTTTCTTTTAGACACCTGCGTTGTTAATACTTAATACTTAACTGCCAATGAGCTTGCCTAAGACCTTTGCTACTACCTATGACACAAATCGTGGGACTACATCATGTATGTTTATTTGTGTTTGCCTACGTCAGCAGCTGAGTGGATTTCATGTCACAACTTGTATTTTAATTGCAAACCAGACCCCAGCCTCCCCCTTTTTTTTCCCAGTTTCTTTTCATAGTTAAATTATTCCAAGTGGATTTGTAGATTTAACAACATTCTTTGGAATGTTCTTGTATAGGAGCTATCACTTATGTTTTGTGATGTAATGATACAATCTGTCACTTATGTATTGTGATGTAATGATACAATCTGTCACTTATGTTTTGTGATGTAATGATACAATCTGTCACTTATGTTTTGTGATGTAATGATACAATCTATCACTTATGTTTTGTGATGTAATGATACAATCTGTCACTTATGTTTTGTGATGTAATGATACAATCTATCACTTATGTTTTGTGATGTAATGATACAATCTGTCACTTATGTTTTGTGATGTAATGATACAATCTGTCACTTATGTTTTGTGATGTAATGATACAATCTGTCACTTATGTTTTGTGATGTAATGATACAATCTGTTACTTATGTTTTGTGATGTAATGATACAATCTGTCACTTATGTTTTGTGATGCAATGATACAATCTGTCACTTATGTTTTGTGATGTAATGATACAATCTGTCAATTATGTTTTGTGATGTAATGATACAATCTGTCACTTATGTTTTGTGATGTAATGATACAATCTGTCACTTATGTTTTGTGATGTAATGATACAATCTATCAATTATGTTTTGTGATGTAATGATACAATCTGTCACTTATGTTTTGTGATGTAATGATACAATCTATCAATTATGTTTTGTGACGTAATGATACATAGGAGCTATCACTTATGTCTTGTGTCGTAGTGATACAATCTATCACTTATGTCTTGTGACGTAATGATACCTAGGAGCTATCACTTATGCTTTGTGATGTAATGATATAATCTATCAATTATGTTTTGTGACGTAATGATACATAGGAGCTATCACTTATGTCTTGTGACGTAATGATACCTAGGAGCTATCACTTATGCTTTGTGATGTAATGATATAATCTATCAATTATGTTTTGTGACGTAATGATACAATCTATCAATTATGTCTTGTGACGTAATGATACAATCTATCAATTATGTCTTGTGACGTAATGATACAATCTATCAAGTATGTTTTGTGACGTAATGATACAATCTATCAATTATGTTTTGTTATATAATGATACAATAATCTTTTACCGGTTGGAATAAATGAAGCCTGATAAATGGAATGTTCGTATAAATTCACCAGATGTTGTAAATGTCAAATTATCAGGAATTGTATCAAATAAATTCACAGGACTTTGTAAATCTCAGATTATCAGACATTGTATCAAATAAATTCACATGATATTGTAAATCTCAAACAATCAGATATTTCGAAAAGAAAATGAACCTTTTTAAAGAAATTTCGTGACATTCATGGATTATCGAAGTCACGGGATGGTCAAATCAAAGGAATAAACCTTCACAGGCCACTTTGATAGTATTGATAGGGAAATAAACCTTCAATGGCCACTTTGATAGTATTGATTAGTGAATAAACCTTCACAGGCCACTTTGATAGTATTTATTAGTGAATAAACCTTCACAGGCCACTTTGATAATATTGATTAGTGAATAAACCTTCACAGGCCACTTTGATAGTAAATAAACCTTCACAGACCACAGGCCACACCTTAAATAAAATCTTTTTTTTCAAAAAGGGCCACGAAATGTTCTATATTCTATAGCAATGTTCTATAGGAATGTTGATCTATCTGAAAGCACGTAATGAAATGCTAAATAACCAGATGAAAGTGAATTAATGTGACGTCATCACATCTTCCTTCCCACACATCGTGTTCCAATCGATAACGTTATCAGTGCAATGATCAACCAATAATTTTATTGTCGTCTAAGTCAGGCGATGCACGGGCCGCACTATTTAACGTGGCGGGCCGCATGCGGGCCGCGGGTCGGCCACTCTTGATCTACGTGAATAAATACTTGGTAAAATATTTCACTTTCACCACGAATTAAAGTTGGAATTTTCTAAGACCAATAACTGTACATAGAAAAATGAAATTGACGTCACGAAATGACGTCACAAAATGACGTCACAAAATGACGTCACAAAATGGCTCACAGTGTCATAATAAATCTTTTTTTTTTTTTTTTTTTTTAAATTTTATTTTAAATTGGGATCTAAAAAAATAATTTGTGAAGACTTTTGTGTCTGTGTTTTGTTTTTATTTTTTTCCGTTGTTTTCTGTGTCATCAGGATGTCCACACGTATGGGGGGGGGGGGGTTAAACACTCGAACACTCCATTATGCTCTATAAATGAGCCCCCCACCCCCCCCCACCAGCCCCGTCCCCCAGATGTCGCGAAACTTATTAAAACACCACCATATCACCGTTTAACACCATTCAAACCTTTCAACTCCAATCAAAGGAGAGACTTCAAATGACGGAATAATTCCTTTATAATTCTGATCTCATTTTTCGTCACTTTTAATACAACAAAAATAATGTTCTTTTTACCTAATGATACGTACACACACACACACACACACAGATCGCCGGTTTAACTGGGGTTGCCATGGCGTGCAGACCGCATGACCTCCAACCAATCAAAAGAGACGACCTTTGGACGGATTAATTAGCATGAGACGTGAAACGAGGCGGCCGCGAGCACTCCAGGAATTAGGTCTGGGTGGACGCACATAGACATGGTAATGACCGCACAGAGGTTCTTTTTACAAACGTCGAGCATTTGCTTCGTCGACAATAGAGAGCAGCTTCAATTTTGTGTACATCTGTGTTTGAATTAAACCTGTGTGGTGTGGTCTTCATTGGCTGATGGAATATTTCTTTTTTTTTTTAAATTAGATTTACCAGAAGACAATTAGATATGGAAAATTAGACACACGCGCACCCCTGTGTTTTGTGTTGTGTTGTGTTGTGTTCTATTTCGTATTCCATTGTTGCAGGCGGTTCGAGGCTTGTTTAAGGAGTCTTTTTTTATTCTAATTCCCGTCACAGATCGAGACCAACGTCCTGGTGTTGTGTGTACCTGCTTGGAAGGCTACATGAAAGGAAGTTTCACAAAGGCGGCGATTCGGCGATACATCACAGGAGATTGAGCAGAAAATTAAATCGGTTCACTTTGTACAAAGTTAAATACAACAGAAATTCGCAGCCGAAACAGGTGGCGATGGGACATGGGGGATAAAAGTACAGCTTTGACCACAAGAGATTGGTAAGGGGGAGTGGGGTGAGAACAGAGGTAAAGGGTTGGGGGGGGGCAACGGGGCTGACAGACGTCCTTGACGATGGATGATTGATGACGCGACAGTTCTGGTTGGTCAATATATATATAGAGATAGATTTAGGTTGATTATTTGGGGTTGTGCAATAGATTAAAACTCCCAATTTACTTAATGAAACTATTTTTTTTTAAATATCAAAAGTTCATAGAACAAGTACAAAAGTTCATAGAACAAGTACAAAAGTTCATAGAACAAGTACAAAAGTTCATAGAACAAGTACAAAAGTTCATAGAACAAGTACAAAAGTTCATAGAACAAGTACAAAAGTTCATAGAAGAAGTATTTGATGTAGTTCAATTAGTCTGTCGAGTATTTTCGTTGGGTTTAAAGAGATTTTAAATTTAAGTAATGTCCAAAAATGAGTTGATCGGTATAAGTTTGTTTATAATCATGTCAGTCATACATGTGACCAGGTATGTTGTCATGTCAGCCATATGTGGGGCCAGGTGCGTTGTAATGTCAGCCATATGTGTGGCCAGGTATGTTGTCATGTCAGCCATAAGTGTGACCAGGTATGTTGTCATGTCAGCCATATGTGTGACCAGGTATGTTGTCATGTCAGTTATATGTGTGACCAGGTATGCAATCACGTCAGACATAGGTGTGGCCAGGTATGTTGTCATGTCAGCCATATGTGTGACCAGGTATGTTGTCATGTCAGCCATATGTGTGGCCATACATTGTATCATGTCAGTCATAGGTGTGGCCAGGTATGTTATCATGTCAGCATAGGTGTGGCCAGGTATGTTGTCATGTCAGCCATATGTGTGGCCATACATTGTATCATGTCAGTCATATGTAGCCAGATTTCTTCATCGTAATGTCAGCCATATGTGTGGTCGGATTTGTTTATTTTCATGTCAGCCATATCTGTATCCAGATTGGTTTATTGTCATGTCAGCCATATGTGTGGCCAGATATGTTTATTGTCATGTCAGCCATATGTGTGTTCTGATTGTTTATTGTCATTTGAGCCATATCTGTATCCAGATTTGTTTATTATCATGTCAGCCATATGTGTGGCCAGACATGTTTATTGTCATGTCAGCAATATGTGTGGTCAGATTTCTTTATTGTCATTTCAGCCATATCTGTATCCAGATTTGTTTATTGTCATGACAGCCATATGTGTGGCCAGATTTGTTTATTGTCATGTCAGCCATATATGTGACCAGATTTGTTTATTGTCATGTCAGCCATATGTGTGGCCAGATGTGTTCAAATTTTCCCAGTTTCACACCAAAGGTAATATTCGTATGTTAAATGTGTGGTAAAAAATATATAGCCACTTTAATCAGACTCTAAAACAGTTGCATTGATCACAGTTGCATACCATGGTGTGGTGTTATCTGAACATGTGAAACATAAAGATTTAAAATTTTAAAATTGTCCAAACTAATCACTTGTTTAGAATGAAATATATATATATATATGCTATTTTGTCCGATATTTATATATATAAGAATGAGCTAGGCTGACCGTAACGCCAAAGTGTCGAAGCGATTTAAATACGTTCGGACTCTTAAAAACAAAGATAGGGATTTTCTATTATTTTACGGAAATCGAATAAATTTTTAAACGTGCAAAACATAAATTGAATCCGCTTTTATTTTAGTAAATGTTTCAGTATTATCATTCTAAATTACACACACATTTAAAATCACAAGAAATGAAATTTAAGAATTTTATCCGAGTTTTTTTAAGTTATAAAAATAATCTAAAATTAAAAAGTATGCTCTAAGAATTACATCATAATCATATTTATCGGGTAAACCCAAACAATTGTTGATTTTAATGCGTTTTGGTGTGTTGTAAATATTGCGAATAAAATTAATTTGTTGTAAATAAACATGCAAATGACGTCATAGCGCGAATAGCTTATTTAGGCTGAAGCTCTAAGTTTCTTTGATTTGATAATCATGCCTGACAAAATTAATAATGTATTTTCTCCTTCATAAAATTAAATTTAATGAATAAATATAATTGATTGCTTTTTAAATTGTTAATAAAACACACACAATTTAACCATTATATTTTGAACATTTAATGAGTTTTTAATTCTTTTTCTTTAAAAAAAAACAACATCCTTTCTTAAATTTATACATAATAAAAACTAAACATTTAAATATAATTTTAATAAGAAAATTCCGTTTAAGTCAATCAGTGCAGCGAAACTCCAAAGCCAAATAGCATTCACTAATGCACTTACCACTCATCCAAATAACATTCACTAATACACTTATCACTCATCCAAAAAACATTAGCTAAGGCACTTATCACTCATACAAATAACATTCACTAATACACTTATCACTCATACAAATAACATTCACTAATACAATTATCACTCATACAAATAACATTCACTAAGGCACTTATCACTCATCCAAATAACATTCACTAATACACTTATCACTCATACAAATAACATTCACTAATACACTTATCACTCATCCAAATAACATTCACTAATACACTTATCACTCATCCAAATAACATTCACTAATACACTTATCACTCATCCAAATAACATTCACTAATACACTTATCATTCATCCAAATAACATTCACTAATACACTTATCACTCATCCAAATAACATTCACTAATACACTTATCACTCATCCAAATAACATTCACTATTACACTTATCACTCATACAAATAACATTCACTAATACACTTATCACTCATCCAAATAACATTCACTAATACACTTATCACTTATCCAAATAACATTCATTAATACACTTATCACTCATACAAATAACATTCACTAATACACTTATCATTCATCCAAATAACATTCACTAATACACTTATCACTTATCCAAATAACATTAACTAATACACTTATCACTCATCCAAATAACATTCACTAATACACTTATCACTCATCCAAATAACATTCACTAATACACTTATCACTCATCCAAATAACATTCACTAATACACTTATCATTCATCCAAATAACATTCACTAATACACTTATCACTCATCCAAATAACATTCACTAATACACTTATCACTCATCCAAATAACATTCACTAATACACTTATCACTCATCCAAATAACATTCACTAATACACTTATCACTCATCCAAATAACATTCACTAATACACTTATCACTCATCCAAATAACATTCACTAATACACTTATCACTCATCCAAATAACATTCACTAATACACTTATCACTCATCTAAATAACATTCACTAATACACTTATCACTCAATCAAATAAAATTCACTAATACACTTATCACTCATCCAAATAACATTCACTAATACACTTATCTCTCATCCAAATAACATTCACTAATACACTTATCACTCATCCAAATAACATTCACTAATACACTTATCACTTATCCAAATAACATTCACTAATACACTTATCACTCATCCAAATAACATTCACTAATACACTTATCACTCATCCAAATAACATTCACTAATACACGTATCACTCATCCAAAAAACATTCACTTATACACTTATCACTCATCCAAATAACATTCACTAATACACTTATCACTCATCCAAATAACATTCACTAATACACTTATCACTCATCCAAATAACATTCACTAATACACTGATCACTCATCCAAATAACATTCACTAATACACTTATCACTCATCCAAATAACATTCACTAATACACTTATCACTCATCCAAATAACATTCACTAATACACTTATCACTCATCCAAATAACATTCACTAATACACT
>CAXITT010001054.1:166184-182793 GCA_964033795.1 Lymnaea stagnalis
CCCCCCCCCCCCCGGAAAGTTTTCTGCGGGAGCCTATGGCACCAAAGGCAACTGCGTTATTTAAAAAAAAAAGAAAATCAATTAGCGCAGTTATCGGGAATTATATTTTGCGCGCTAACTGGAAATGGAAGAAGCCACACCACAAGCAAAATATGTAGAAGGGTATACATTGTTCTGAGTTTAAACAATGTTAATCAGTACATTTACTGTCTCTGTTATTCATTAATGTATGTGCATGTTGTTTTTTTTTAAATATGATATGCTGACAAATGAATCTGTACAATGTCATACAGCGTCATGGCCATTAATTTGAAATGATCAAGTAATCGTATCAAAACTAATAACATCTTCAATAATAAAACAAACAATAATATAAGAAACATAATAATACCCCCCGCCCCCCCACTTCCCCCCAAAAAAATAATTTAAAAGGATAACAATAACAAATAAAATATAATGATATAATAACAATTTGAAAAAGTAATACGAATTTTAATTTTGTTTACAAAAAGATATATGAACCCTTATCCTAAAGTCACGTGATTTCGTAAGTAAAAGGTCTTTCACTTTGTATTTTCCCCTTCCCTAAAAAATATATATTCAGACTTTCTCCTTCTGCTCTGACCCCCCACCCCCTCCCTCCTTCCCCCCCCCCCCAATCTCCCTTACAGCGGCACGCGCCATCGCATGAATAGGCCAAGAGTTAAGCACTCCACGCCCGTTAAGTACTCGACCCCCCCCCCCCCCCCCCCCCAATCTCCCTTACAGCGGCACGCGCCATCGCATGAATAGGCCAAGAGTTAAGCACTCCACGCCCGTTAAGTACTCGTGGCACGAGCAGCGCGCGTGCGCAGGTGCTTTATTGTGAGGCCCGGGGGCCAGATTGCCTCGGTGAGTACCGACTCACGAGCATTCAGCGAGGGCCCACGTACTGGGTGGTTGGCGGGTACCGGTGGGTGGGTGTGTGTGTGTGTGGGGGGGGAGGGTGGGTGAGATTTTGGTTTTTGGTGAAGTAGCTATGGATGCGAGTACCACCGTATTGGGAGCGCGCTCTCACCTTACCCGCCCTGTGCTTATGTAGACATGTCGCATCTGGGATGAGCGTGCGGGCGGGGGGGGGGGTGGGGGGGGGGGGTGGGGGATTGATGGTATGGGTGAAGGGTGATGCTGCGCCTTTGTCGCTCCGGTGGTATTGCCAGTTATACTCGTGCTTGCGTCAACTAAGACGCTGCTTGCGTCCACTGAGACGCAACAATGGATCGGTATTATCAACAATTTCTCCTTTCTTTTTATGTGAAGGAGTTTTGTGCTGCAGAAGTCGCTCGAACCTGGGGCCGCCGCTTCGGTTCATCTTAGCTTCCCCACCCCCCCTCCTCCTCCCCAAGGGGGGGGGGTTTGTGTCTCTTTCTTAATCACAAACAACAAGGGTTGTGTCCCATTCTTAATGATAAACAATAAAGGGTTATGCTCCCCTTTCATGAGGACAACCAAAAGAAAATGGCCGACCATCAACGGGTTCCCCTTAGTTTCTGTATTTTGTCTCCCTTCATTCCGCTACTGCATTTGATGGTTTAACCCGAATGACTTCACACCGGCGCGCAATTCGGGCTTCATTTGTTAGACAGAACCATCTGTTCCCATTGCAGCACAATTAGTGGGGAGGGTGAAATGGGAGGGAAAAGGTGCGTCTTGGAACCTTCCATCTTTATGATGATGGCGTCCTTTCGTTTACAGTTCAACAAAAATGGAGGTTGGAGTTTTTTGTTCTTTTTTGCTTTTTAAAAAAATTATTTAATTTTTTGCGGCAGCGTCCGCCCAAAGGACAAGGAAGGTAATCTCCCTTGCGGGTCAAGTAACTGAGTAATAAGCCAAGTAACTGAGTAATATGCCAAGTAACTGAGTAACATGCCAAGTAACTGAGTAATTGCCCAGTAACTGAGTAATATGCCAAGTAACTGAGTAATATGCCAAGTAACTGGGCAATATGCCAAGTAACTGAGTAATATGCAAAGTAAATGAGTAATATGCCAGGTAACTGAGTAATATGCCAAGTAACTGAGCAATATGCCAAGTAACTGGGCAATATGCCAAGTAACTGAGTAATATGCCAAGTAACCGAGTAATATGCCAAGTAACTGAGTAATATGCCGAGTAACTGAGTAATATGCCGAGTAACTGAGTAATATGCCGAGTAACTGAGTAATATGCCAATTAACTGAGTAATATGCCGAGTAACTGAGTAATATGCCAATTAACTGAGTAATATGCCAAGTAAATGAGTAATATGCCAAGTAGTAGAGTAATATGCCGTGATGGGAAACGCCTATAGTTATAGTAATTATAATTGGTCAGTTTGAAATTGGGTCAGGTCAAATAGTGTCAGTTGTGTAGCTGCTGCATGCGAGGGGTTGAGTATCCTAACTATAAATAACCCACCACACGATGGCGGCGGCAGTGCGTGAACTTGACATCTGCTAAAGTTACTGGACACAACATGCAGGTCAGTGACGCACGTCATAAGACTCACTCACAATTGGCGCTATAACTTCTGGCAATTTTATTTTTTGCGCCGCCTATTGAACACAGCGCTACAGCCAATCATGACATACATGACATACATGACATACATGACATACATGACATACATGACATACATGACTTACATGACATACATGACATACATGACATACATGACATACATGACATACATGCATACGCACCTAGGGAATCTTTATTTGCAAGTATTAATTCATATTACGGGTGGGTAACACTATGTGAATGGGTGACCTCAAGCTCGTCTTGCGTTGTGTGCAATGAATTCACATTGAGAAAACTGTGCCCATGTCAAGTGAACTGGTTGCCGTGAGATATGTTTATTGTCGTACACATTTCGAATCCACTATCATAATGTGTACAAAGTGTTTGCATTAGGAATTGATTTATTACCTAAGATTCAGCCATACTGGTGATTGAAGATGCACTATTTCATAATAGTATATGTGCGCGCATTGAAATGTCTTGGCCAAATTGTTGCCGTCGGTTTACACTTGACCCTAGTACGTCAGCCCAAATCTTTCAGGCACGTTTTTAATGTGAAGTTATTTGTTTACAAAGTTAAAAGGTCAATGCAATGTGTAGATTTATTATTTGTAAAAATGCAAAGTGTAGATTTATTATTAAAATCGTAAAGATACAAAGTGTAGATTTATTATTTGTAAAAATGCAAAGTGTAGATTTATTATTTGTAAAATGCAAAGTGTAGATTTATTATTTGTAAAAATGTATGGTGTAGATTTATTATTTGTAGAAATGCAAACTGTAGATTTATATTTTGTAAAAATGCAATCTGTAGATTTATTATGTGTAAAATACAATGTGTAGATTTATTATGTGCAAAATGCAATGTAGCTATTGCTACTTTTTTTCAGTTGAACAATGTAGCTATCCCAATAACGTTACATATTTATCAAGGGTGATAACCCAGGTAACGATAAGGGGGGAATAGCCCTCCTATTATCTTTGAGGTCCTACACTTACACGTTACGTTTCTTATATCACTCACATAAATTGTTGCCAAAAATACTTTTATAATTTAGAATTTTTTTTCTTTAACTCACTGACAGGTGGCATAATCTGTGGATTAAATTTATGTGTTAATCATTTCGTTAGTGGAAAAGTGTTAATGTTTTCTAAAAATTAATCAGGTAATGTCCAACAAGAGCAACAATAAACTATATTTTTTCATTGCGTCCACGCTGACGTAGGTCTTACGGTGCACGCTTAGTGTGCAACTTTCAGTGTGCACACAGGTGCGCTGGGGGAGAGCAAGATCCAATTATTAGTAAATAAATTGTTATTACTTTACCAGAGCGATTATTTATCGCCATTAAGTAGGTTCCATATTAATAGCATATCGTAATATTTTCACGTAGCTAAGTAAGGTAATGGTAACTGCATAGCAGCTATTATTTTATTCTTTTAGTTAAATGAATTAATTCATTTTAAAGTGTGTTTTTTTTTCCTTTTTACACATATTTTTTTAAAAATGTGTTTCGTTTCGTGTTATTTAAAAACAAAATGAAATATGTTTAAATTATTATTGATTTATATTATTATTAATAAATTATTAAATTCTTATTATTTTGTGAACAATGAAAAAAAAAACAACAGATAAAAATGTTCTACTTATTTTTCGGATGTTTAAAAAATCGGATAAAAAATAAAAACTAAATGGTGTGGCGGGAAACAACAGCGTCACTAGATTTAGTAGGTCATTAAGGACATCTATAAATAGAAGTGCACTGTGATGATTGTTAATACAAAAAAAAAAAGGGTACTTCAATTTTAATTCTCCGCAAAAATTATTATTATTCAGACTTCCAATCAAACAAATGTTCTTTTGAATAGAAACGTTTAATTCGACGCAAAGATTATTGTAGATTCTACATGATTTCACATTTCCATTCAAACACTTGACACATCCAATCAAACAAATGTTCTTTTGCATTAAAACATATTTAATTCTTTTCAAGTTATCCGCTACTGTGGCTGGCCAAATTTGAACAATATCGTCTCGAATGGCGTTGAAGACATTTAAACCAATTGCTTTACCTTAAACACGTCAACGCAAAATGAACCCACACACGTATAAGAATAGAGCACATGTCTTTGTGTGCCACTGTTTCTCTCTTTTGCCAATTTCCACGTATGTTCGATGCGTTGAGCATTGGCATCCCTTTAACTCTGTGGTTGTTAGCTCATCGTCTGACAGCATGTATAATGCCGTGTTGTTGTAAAAACAAGATACAACTGACTTCATTGTAAACCAATGCAGACATTGTCCAAAGAATTCATGGTGCCTACAGAAGCAGTTGTATTTTTTAAACTGGATTTAACTGTATAGACACAGAATGGCAGTAATGATAATTTTTTTGCGGTGAATTTAACATTGAAGTACCAAAAAAACAAGTAACATTTAAAAAAAAAAAAAAATTTTCCCACATGATAAAAAGTAAGTGCAATAATACGTCATTAAAAAAATAAAATAAAATGGAAAATAATAATAATGATTCAATGAGTAAACATCGTACATAAGAAGTTAGTCCAGGATGATTTTTTAAATAACATTTTTATTTTTATTTTTTAAATTTGTTAACGACGAACGTATTCCAATTGAACAGAAGCAAGGAATTGTTCTTTGTTTCGTCGAAGAGGTCTAACTGAAAAGGCGTTTATGTTTTTCAACAATCGAGTCAACCCTTGAAAATTATGAGCAGTTGCACTTTATTCATTTACATTGAGTGTTACTGCAAGGGTCACGGCCATTTGGGTACATTGAGTGGTACTGCAAGGGCCACGGCCATTTGGGTACATTGAGTGGTACTACAAGGGTCACGGCCATTTGGGTTCATTGAGTGGTACTGCAAGGGTCACGGCCATTTGGGTTCATTGAGTGGTACTGCAAGGGTCACGGCCATTTGGGTTCATTGAGTGGTACTGCAAGGGTCAGGGCCATTTGGGTTATCCCTTCAACGGAAGACTATAAGAAGTATTGGCTCACGGGCTGTAATGTAGTATGTGGGTGAATTGTGGGGTGGGGGTTGCTGTCATTATTTGCCCGATATTGCCCTATTTTTGCCCTCCTCTAATGCCCGAGTGTTGTCCTTCTTCGAGCCACTCTTAAGCAGTCGACTAACCGCGCAATCTATTTTGAAAAAACAAATTTTCTTTTAAAACTACTTTCAGTACCAAATATAGGCCACCAGTACCATATAAAGGCCACCGGTACCAAATATAGGCCATCGGTACCAAATATAGGCCACCAGTACCAAATATAGGCCACCGGTAGCAAATATAGGCTGATGGTAGCAAATATCGGCCGATGGTAGCACATATAAGCCACCAACAACGCTTAAGTTATCTTGACCCCATTCATGCTACTCCTTTCAGCGCACCCCCCCCCCTCACCTGTGCATGCATATTAAGCTCGGGCAAGTCACGCCGTCTTCTATTCAGAGGTGGATTTCCGGGGGGGGGGGACCCCCCCTCACCTGTGCATGCATATTAAGCTCGGGCAAGTCACGCCGTCTTCTATTCAGAGGTGGATTTCAGGGGGGGGGGGCATGAAACAGTAAGGTGGTGGCGTACCAAAGAAAAAAAGATGGGGTGGGAGCTGACAAGGATGATCATGTCTGAGTTGGGTATTATTTTGTTGGGGTGAAATGCCTCGACAAATATGTACCCAGCTAATGTAGATGACCAAATAGGTACCCAGCTAATGTAGTTGGTCAAATAGGTATCCAGCTAATGTAGTTGGTCAAATAGGTATCCAGCTAATGTAGTTGGTCAAATAGGTATCCAGCTAATGTAGTTGGTCAAATAGGTATCCAGCTAATGTAGTTGGTCAAATAGGTACCCAGCTAATGTAGTTGGCCAAATAGGTATCCAGCTAATGTAGTTGGTCAAATAGGTATCCAGCTAATGTAGTTGGTCAAATAGGTACCCAGCTAATGTAGTTGGTCAAAAAGGTACCCAGCTAATGTAGTTTCGTATTTTCATGAATCTAATTACCCCCCCCCCCTTTTTCCCAAACCTTTCCTTGAAACCCTCTCAACACTATACCATCTTACCGACGTAGAGACTGCTCTTATTCATCCTACAAACGGAGAGACCGCCCTTATTCATCGTATCAGGAGTCAAAACTTCGAGGTTGTAGCGAGGCAATTCACCCCACTAAAATAAGACCCTTGACCCGTTTTAACCACCGCTCGGCTGTCAGCTGGTCCTCAGTCTACTCACGTTTTCTACCGTTGGACTATCAGTGCTCCCCATGGGGGCTGGGGACCAGGGGACTATCATTCGTCACTACGGGTGGGGAGGGACCGGTGCACTATCAGTCCTCTCCGAGGGGGCTGGGCACCGGTGCACTATCAGTCCTCACCACGTATGCTTGGGGTGCCTGAATGACTGTGGAGCCTATTCGACTTTTTTGTTGAGATTGTACAACTTACGCCACACGGGGCTGTTTAGCTTATGGCTTGAGAGTCGTTGTTTATTTGTTTCATTCAACAGCAATACGGAGTTAGTATAGTGAGCTCATCGTTGACAGGTCGTTTAGTTGATGAATGGCATGGGACTTCAGAAGTGGTAGGTGTGTCTCATTGGTGGTAGGCGTGTCTCAGTGGTGGTGAAGGTGCCTCAGTGGTGGTGGGGGTGTCTCAATGGTGGTAAGCCTGTATCAGTGGTGTTCGGCGTGTCTCAGTGGTGGTAGGCATGTCTCAGTGGTGGTGGGGGTGTCTCAGTGGTGGTAGGCTTGTCTCAGTGGTGGTAGACATGTATCAGTGGTGGTGGGCGTGTATCAGTGGTGGTGGGGGTGTCTCAGTGGTGGTAGGCTTATCTCAGTGGCGATGGGGGTGTCTCAGTGGTGATGGGGGTGTCTCAGTGATGGTAGGCGTGTCTCAGTGGTAGTGGGCGTGTCTCAGTGGTGGTTGGCGTGTCTCAGTGGTGGTGGGGGTGTCTCAATGGTGGTAGGCTTGTTTCAGTGGTGGTAGGCATGTCTCAGTGGTGATTGGGGTGTCTTAGTGGTGGTAGGCGTGTCTCAGTGGTGGTGGGCGTGTCTCACGTGTGGTTAGCATGTCACATGTGTGGCGTATGGAGAGAAAGAAAACCATGGAAATGGAGGTTATTAAAGTTTTTTTTGTAAAGTCCAAATCTGGATGGATTGCCGCACAAGATGAAATGCCTCGTAAAGTTTCTCTCCAAGTTGAAGCAAAATGAAAATTGTATTTGTTAAGTATTCAGTTTGTCAAATAAAATTGGTATAAAATTGCCCTGATATGGGAATGGTATTGGTATTTTAAAAAAGGGCCTTGGCCCGGGAGGGGGGGGGGAACTGGGACTGGATGTGTGTTTTCTAAAACATGCTCAAATCTAGTTTATTATGCACCAAGTGCTTTCAGAACGATCTTTCAATTTCGACTGGCCGTGAGTGGGAAGACAATCCAGGAACCGTAATCGATCATCTCCCCATTTAAAAAAAAAATGTATTTTGTGTGTGTGTTGACATGTCCTATAGACAAAACACACAACAATCTCTCTTAATCATTTGATATATCTTTTCACGAACGGTTGTCAATGTCTTGAAAGAATTTGTGTAAATAGACACACATCTTGAACTCTCAGATCTTACGGTTTCAACACTTTAAAAAAAAAAAAACATAAATGAAAAAGCCAATTAAATCTTCTAGGTGACGTCTCGCTCTGAGTCTGGTCGGAGTCGGGACGATCTCTGTGACAGGTATGGGGCGCTTATCCAAGAGACCCGTGGGGCGGAGTAGGGATTGGCTACCTCAGTATTGCAGTACTTCTGAGGGAACACTCCCACCTATTGAGTAATTCAAAAGAAGAATAAAATAATTTTTTTTAAAAAGAATACGTATGAGCAAAGAGTTTCGGGGGGGGGGGGAGTGTAGGGAGTATAGGGAGTGTAGGGAGTATAGGGAGTATATGGAGTATATGGAGTATAGGGAGTATAGGGAGTATAGGGAGTATAGGGAGTATAGGGAGTATAGGGAGTATAGGGAGTATATGGAGTATAGGGAGTATAGGGAGTATATGGAGTATAGGGAGTATAGGGAGTATATGGAGTATAGGGAGTATAGGGAGTATAGGGAGTATAGGGAGTATAGTTTATACCTATACTTACAAAGAAACAACAACAAAATAAACAAACAATTCATTGGTATAATAAAAAGTACACAATTCATTTTAACTTTTTCTATCTTCCTTTTTGCTTTAAACAAAATAAAACAATGATTTTTTTTTCTACGTGCACAACAATTTCCTTATAAGAAAATGAAAGTATTCTTTTTAAAAGCTACAATTAAACGAAATTAATGTAATATTTAACGTTTAATTTATTAAATAAAAAATGAAAAAATAATTTTCTTACGGTGATAAAAAATATATTATATTTAATGGGTAAATTGCATCTGAACAATCACAACAATCACAACAATCATATCTTAAAAGAACATCACCTTTGGTGTTTGTTTGTTAAAATTATTATATTTTTTAGTCGCTATCCCACCCTGAATGTATTTCTAGACGTACGAACTCTGCTACTATCCTTTGTGGTGCTGCATAGATAAACATCACGTGACCTCGTCGTTGTTGTTATTATTATTTTTATGAACTTCTAACTCGTTGAAACCCCATTACTACGTTCTGTGCGACAGCGCGCGCTCTTCCGCGCCGACGCCACTTCGCCTTTTTCCCCCCCACGCTACCCGTCTCTCCCCTAACAATGGGGATCTTAGCATGCCGTAATCACGGTTGTGCCGCCCCCTAGCGGAGAATGCACGGAGCAATCGCCGCTGAGAGAAGAAGAAGAAGAAGAAGAAGAAGAACCTGTATGGCTGCGAAGCATGCGCGCGAAATATGAACTCGCGGAAAATGTCTCGTCGGGGTTCGCTTTTGCCGTATACGGGTGAAGGTCCCGGAACCGTTTGTTGTTTTCCTCCCCCAAAAGAGCGTATTTTCGTGTTAGGTTGAGATGACATGACGTCTCGCCATTGTTGACCCAAACGCTCATACGGTAGTTATACGCGATAATGACGTTGGGGCGAGCCGTCTAAGAATAGAATTTGTTTACAAGGGTGTGGAACCTTCACTTCGCCAGCAAGCACTTGCATGACTGTCTGCAAGCTCCTTCTGAAATGAATGGGCTCCCCCCCCCCCCCCCCCCCCCCCCCCCCCCTCTCCTTTTNTTCTAACTGGTTACTTTCTACTGACATGCCCACCTTATAAGTGGATATTTCCTACTGACATCCAGATCATATAACTGGAAAATCCTACTGACGTACCATTTCATAGCTGGCTAGATCCTACTGACATCCCCGTCGTATAAGTGGTTAGCTGCTACTGGCATCCCCATCTTATAACTGGTTAGGTCTTACTGACATCCCCATCTTGTAACTGGCAAGATCCAACTCACATCGACGGCTTATAACTGGTTAGTTCGTCCTGACACCTACAGTTTTAAACTGGTAAATTAATACACTTGAAAGAAAAGTATAATATTAAAATGCATCTGCTCTTGAATGCCATGCTTATTATTTCAAAAGCACATACTCAAGGTAGGGTGAACAAAGTTCGTGACTATTCAGATATTCCGATCACTGTTTAGTGACTATGAATTTTAATGATTCTTTTGCAATAATCAATGGGGGGTCTTTTGATATTTTCTGTCATCTTGATTTGTATGGGCGAATTTTTTTGTTTTTAAGGACACTTCAACGACACAAGAGTCGACGGTTCTGAGCCCAGTTATATAGCTGAAGATGCCCCAAAATAAAGGCTGGAATTTACGTATATGTTTTGTTTAACGTTGTCCGATATCTAGAAGAGAGGTGCAGAATTTCAATTACAATAGCGTTTCCCAACTCACAAAATACTTTAATTCCATAACGTTTTCATTCAGATAGTTTTAGGTAGAGTTGATAAAGTTTCCAGGTTCAGATTATCTGCTTCTGTCCGAAACCTAACGCACAAATATCTTCATGAAAAATTACCATCTACACCACACGTCACCCCCCCCCAATGTGTATTTCTTAAGAAATGGGCTTTAATTATGACCGTTAGAATTATTATTATGCAAAACCGGCCCGCTGTCTTTGTTGCCCACCTTGCGGATGAATCTTAAAGACATTTTCAATTAGCTTGGAAACAGTCATCAGTAGTTTAAAAAGAAACCGAAATAATAAAAAAAATTAGCCGTTGAAAAAGAAAAGCAGGTGCAGTTGGAAGCAAATGGAGCTCTGTTATAGGATGACAAACGACAAACGCACTTTGTTCCCCGTAAATGCTTAGACTTTTGTCTTGACTGCTTCTTGTAACCAATGCGAACCAGAAGGCTCGTTTGAGGGGGGGGGGTGGGGGTGGGGTAGGGTGGGGGGCCCTCCCCTCTTTCTTTCTGTCTTTCTTTCTCTCCCTCTCTTAATGGGGCAACAAAAAACTGACAACGCCTTTTGAAAATGATTCAATTCTAAATGCATATGCTTCACTTTAGCTTCAGAGGTTCTTCCTTATACCGGCAACTGTCCCTAATTACATCAATCACACATACAAATTGACGCAGAATTAGAGAGAAGGGTTTCTCCGGGGACATCTGACGACCAACTGCTGCTGAGTCGGACACGTTGTGTTATGTTGGTCGCTTTTTTGGTTTTTGGTTTTAAAATTATTGTTGTTTTTTGTTTTTGTTATTTTCAAGTTTCTGAGATGTGAACACGTGCTGACCCTGAAATTTGAAGATGTCTCGTGAGCATTCAATCGAAACTGCTTCCTGTCCATTCTGTCGAGTCCTGCTCACACGACCTCCTAGCAACACCCCCCCTTCCACCCCCCAAACTCTTCGAGCGCCCCGTATATTTACATGTCCTTGTTGGGGGAGATGACTGGTGGGAGGCATCTCTGGCATCTCATTTGTCGTTTTAGGGTCTTCCCTTTTTTTTTGTGGACATTCCCCCCCCACCCACACACACTAACAAAAAGCTATATTAACAATGCCCAAGATCAAAACAGAAAGCTATTTTCTTACAGGAACCAGTGAATCAGTTCTTCTATTCAAAGGTCCAGCAAGCTGTCAAATTCGAGCTCGTCTTGGGGTATTTTTTATCTTAGATGTTACCCTGCCGCCCCCAGCCCAACAAGAAGAAGAATCATTTCTTTGAACGTGATTACTGATGGGTTTTTTTGGGGGGGGATGTTTAATGCTGGTTGCCGGTTGTCCTCTGAAATCACGTTGCAACCAATGGTTACAAATGTCAGTAGTCTTTCATTGCAAACAAGGCGCTTGGCAGATTCGCTCGACCTCCCTAATAGGAAGTTACCCGTCCCCCATTTTTTGTTTTCAAAATTACCATCAATTTAACTCTTGCAGACCTTGGGGGGGGGGGATTGATGAGAACTAAAGCAACACGCCTATGGTAAGGGGGCCGCCACTGATGGGGGGCCGGGGCGGGAGGGGTGAAATTACCATCAATTTAACTCTTGCAGACCTTGGGGGGGGGGGGATTGATGAGAACTAAAGCAACACGCCTATGGTAAGGGGGCCGCCACTGATGGGGGGCCGGGGCTGGAGGGGTGAACTTGCAAATTAGGGCTAGTGAATAATTTTGAAAAGTTGAAGGATAAAGAGGAAAGGAGGGGGGGGAGGGGAGGGTCGTACTTGAGAGGAGACATTTCAAACCGATATCAAAGTTTGAATATTTGATCGTGTTCTGAGCCGCGTGATGGACGTCACATTTCGTGTCACTGGCTTGTCAAATTTTGTGACGAGGGCAGACGTAAAAAAAATAATTAAAAGACCTAGCCGGTGACTCCAAGCCAGTGACTCCAAGCCAGTGACTCCACGCCAGATACTCGAGGATTTCAACAACAACGGCCAGTCGATGGGGTCTTTTGCCTGGCCCTGTGCCACTTCTCCAAACTGTCATGGCGACGGCAACATCCCCCATTGTGCTGGTCGTCATCAGGTTGTGTTGTCAGTGACTTGTAGCGACACCTATTCTTTGTGGTCGCCCCCAAGGGGAGAGGACTATCATTGACTTTTTGACGCCTCTTGCCATTCTCCTCCGTGACCCTCAATTTCTTCTTTTTTCTCCCCTCCCTTGTTGGCTGGCTTCCATCGAGACATAATCACCGACCCACACCGGACCGAGGGGACCTCAGATGCTCTCTGCGATTTGGAATGTAGGTCACGTCTCAAGATAGTTACCAATTTTTTTTTGTGGTCGCTGGTAGTCGTCTGCCCAAGATGTCGGCACGTGCACGGCGTGACAGTTGGTGAGCGCACACCATTTTTAAAAAGTAATTTCTGGTCGTCGCTGACTGTGGTGGTAGTGGTGGTGGTGGTGGTGGCGGTGCGATCCACAGTAGTCATCGGTGATTGATATTGTATGGCGAAGGTTGCAGTCGAAGTCTGGTTTTCTTGTTCGATGATGTACTTAATTAGCGCTTTAGCGTCGATGACATTGCGGGTGATGTGGGTGCTGAAGATGATCGCTATGACCTCGAGGCGTGGATGCACTCATGTCTTGGATTAACATCACAGCTCTAAGAAAAGCATCCATAAAAATTGCTTTGAGGAGGAAAGGGGATTTGGGGCTAAGGGTATTCCTGGCGTGACATTCTACCTGAAATCGTTCGGGATTCTACGGGCGGTGATTGAGACAAAGAGCAGGGTTAGGGACACGGTCAACTAATGACAATCTTGCTGACATATGGCATGCCTAATAGAGGACTTTGCCTCAGGAATAGAACTTGGCTCATCTTATGTAGACATGGTTCTATCAATGGCGCATAGTGCAATCTAATGTAGAAAAGTGTCTGATGAATGTCAGGGTAATAAGGGGAGAGACTGAAATCAGGTTAGCACAATCTAAAATGAGGCTTCCTGCCGACACGTTCGTTGTTTTGTTGCGTTCCTTTTTTTCGGGTTTAACCCTACTCTGATGAATGTCGCATGGCGCATGTGTTTGATGAATGTCGCAACTAATGTAAACATGTGTTTGATGAATGTCTCAACTAATGTATACATGTGTTTGATGAATGTCGCAACTATTGTATACATGTGTTTGATGAATGTCGCAACTAATGTATAAATGTGTTTGATGAATGTCGCAACTAATGTAAACATGTATTTGATGAATGTCTCAACTAATGTATACATGTGTTTGATGAATGTCGCAACTAATGTATACGTGTGTTTGATGAATGTCGCAACTAATGTCGCATGACGTAAATAATGTACACTGTTCATGAGTCTGAACAATGAAAAATATCATATCTGACATAGTTGTGTGTCTAATGAACTGGCAGAGGCGTCTAACGTAGATGTGTGTCTAATGAACCAGCAGAAGCGTCTAACATAGATGTGTGTCTAATGAATCAGCAGAAGCGTCTAACGTAGATGTGTGTCTAATGAACCAGCAGAGGCGTCCAACGTATACGAGTGTCTAATGAACCAGCAGAGGCGTCTAACGTAGATGTGTGTCTAATGAATCAGCAGAAGCGTCTAACGTAGATGTGTGTCTAATGAACCAGCAGAGGCGTCTAACGTATACGAGTGTCTAATGAACCAGCAGAGGCGTCTAACGTAGATGTGTGTCTAATGAATCAGCAGAGGCGTCTTAGATAGATGTGTGTCTAATGAACCAGCAGAAGCGTCTAACGTAGATGTGTGTCTAATGAATCAGCAGAAGCGTCTAACGTAGATGTGTGTCTAATGAACCAGCAGAGGCGTCTAAAGTATACGAGTGTCTAATGAACCAGCAGAGGCGTCTTAAGTAGATGTGTGTCTATGAAACAGTAGAGGCGTCTAACGTAGATGTGTTTCTAATGAATCAGAAGAGGCGTCTAACGTTGTTGTGTGTCTAATGAACAAGCAGAGGCGTCTAACGTAGATGTGTGTCTAATGAACCAGCAGAGGCGTCTAACGTTGTTGTGTGTCTAATGAACCAGCAGAGGCGTCTAACGTAGATATGTGTCTAATGAACCAGCAGAGGCGTCTAACGTAGATGTGTGTCTAATGAACCAGAAGAGGCGTCTAACGTAGATGTGTGTCTAATGAACCAGAAGAGGCGTCTAACGTAGATGTGTGTCTAATAACCAGCAGAGGCGTCTAACGTGGATGTGTGTCTAATGAACCAGAAGAGGCGTCTAACGTGTCCTAAAGTAATAAGCAAAGCTTTGTTACACATAACACACAAAACAATGTCCTAATGTAATAAGCAAAGTTTTCTTACACATGACACACAACACAAGGTTCTTATGTAATAAGCAAAGCTCTCTTACACATAACACACAACACAATGTCCTAATGTAATAAGCAAAGCTTTCTTACACATAACACAGAAAAAATGTCCTAATGTAATAAGCAAAGCTTTCTCACACATAACACACAACACAATGTCCTAATATAATTGGCAAAGCTTTCTTACACATAACACTCAACACAATGTCCTAATGTAATGAGCAAAGCTTTCTTACACATAACACACAACACAATGTCTTAATGTAATTGGCAAAGCTTTCTGACACATAACACTCAACACAATCTCCTAATGTAATAAGAAAAGTTTTCTTACACATGACACACAACACAATGTCCTAATGTAATGAGCAAAGCTTTCTTACACATAACACTCAACACTAATGTCCTAATGTAATGAGCAAAGCTTTTTACACATAACACACAACACAATGTCCTAATGTTATTGGCAAAGCTTTCCTACACATAACACTCAACGCAATGTCCTAATGTAATAAGCAAAGTTTTCTTACACATGAAACACAACACAATGTCCTAATGTAATGAGCAAAGCTTTCTTACACATAACACTCAACGCAATGTCCTAATGTAATGAGCAAAGTTTTCTTACACATGAAACACAACACAATGTCCTAATGTAATGAGCAAAGCTTTCTTACACATAACACTCAACGCAATGTCCTAATGTAATAAGCAAAGTTTTCTTACACATGAAACACAACACAATGTCCTAATGTAATGAGCAAAGCTTTCTTACACATAACACTCAACGCAATGTCCTAATGTAATGAGCAAAGCTTTCTTACACATAACACACAACACAATGTCCTAATGTAGTAAGCAAAGCTTTCTCTCACATAACACACAATACAATGTCCTAATGTAATAAGCAAAGCTTTCTCACACATAACACAACACAATGTCCTAATGTAATGAGCAAGCTTTCTTACACATAACACACAATAACAATTGCTTTGAAAGTTCAGCCACGTCACAAAATCCTAATGACGCTGCATAGGTCAAAATTTCCCAAATGCTGGGCCGCGACTAGATACTAGTCCACAAAGCAAAATGAGTGGGTAATAGAAAGAAGGAAAAAAAAAGGTTTGAGAATCCAGGTTAGTTTGTCGTGACGTAATCATTAATAAAGTCTTGGTATACTGCTTGATTTGTCCTCATATCTAAATGAATTAAGGCTTTATTCTAATGTATGAAGCATGTGTGAACTTTCATATCTGTAAAATGTAACGTATAGGGCAGTATATGTTTTATTATAATATATTATGGAGTATGTGTTAACATTCATATCTGTAATATGTTACATACAGGCTAGTATATGTTTTATTCTAATATATGAAGCATCTGTGGGCATTCACTTCTGTAATATGTTACGTGTAGGGCAGTATATGTTTTATTATATTATATGAATCATGTGTGGACATTCAACTATGTTATGAGTTACGTATAGGGCAGCGACGAGGCCATGACAGGCAATTCAGGCTCATGCCAGCAAGAAGCCAGTATAGGAGCTGCTCATTCCTGCCTAAGACAATCAGGGACTGGAACAATCTTTCAAAAGGAACGGTTGAGGCGACAACACTAGACACATTTGTGTCTATTGCCTCGAGCCTTCAAACCCCCAGTGCATGATTCCCTCACAAAGTGGCACTGGAAATCTGTGAAATTTCCTCATCAACACCAGGAACAGAAACATTGCAAATCCCATCTACATGCATAGGAGCCAAAATGATCAATAAATTGATCGTGGGCCCTTAA
>CAXITT010001055.1:10066-40564 GCA_964033795.1 Lymnaea stagnalis
TAACATCAAAGCAATTCCACATATGAAGGGGAAATCGAGGTGGACGACGGTGACTATGATTAGGTCGACCGATCCATGTGTCCTCAAAATAGTCATTAACTACTTCAGCTACATTGCGTAAAATATTTCTGTTGCAAGTAACTCAAAAAACTCTACCACATGTTGTGTAGGAACAAATGCTAAGGCAGATGACATTCGTATCCTTAATTTAAAGTCGGGGTCACATTTGTAATTTAGTTTCAAGCCATTTGTTTGCACATTTCTATAGACACACTGGCAGAAGTGAAAAAAAAATCATCCTCGAATAATTGTTTGAGGGAACTCAACGTTTATGGCATTTACAATTGCAAGCCGAAAATCCATAAGAAAACTATGAGGATTACAAGCAGACTCCAAGTCTTTGAAAGCTCTTAAACAATGTATATAACTTTGTACAGTTTTGTTTGGAAGAAGGGCATAAACCAATGGAACAGCAGTATGTTCACGTAAGCCATGTATTGTATACAATAGTTCAAATAAAGGTGGTACTGTTTTAAAAGTACCATCTGCTTACCAGTTTTTTTACGCTTAAAAGTAAACGTAGATTATTCCTGTTTGAAAATATAAAAATTCTGTCATCTACTGGCCCAGTATCAAACAATAAAATGTCTTCACCATTCTCTGTAGAAATATATTCTCTAATGAATCTGATGTGTCCTAACAGTAGGAATAGCTGGACGCCGATTGTCTTCTATTCTGTGATCTCTTATGTTTCTTTTCATAACTTGACGGACATTGACTTGGGTTAAAGTTCATGAAGCATTAGATAAAATATAATGCGGAGAGTCGCATGTGGTTATAGCGTCTCTTTTAATCTAGTTCATAACTACATTGACTTCAACCTTGGAGCTATCGGCTGCATGGCTGTGCTCGTTGCTTTGTTTGGTAATAAAAGTGTTGTTAACAGTTACCACTCGACATGGGCACGAAAGTTTTGTGAAGTTTTCGCACTTCCAATAGATTTTATCATGACGCTGCTTTTCTTTCAGGTAGATGTAGCCATCAACTACATGTTTGATTTTATTTTTTGTGCTTGTAACAAAGTTATCCTCTGACAAGGATGCCATTTTGACTACTTGTCATTTAAGGACTACCCATTGGTTTGATGCCACTAATTACCGATCAAGATTAGAGCTTTTGTTGTTAGAAATCAGTGTTTTCACGCGTTACACATTTATATAATTGTATCCGATTTTATACGAATTTGTATAAACACATGGAAAGATTGAGATAGAAAAACTATTCCAAAAAATACATTCAACACAAAAAAGATTTTATTTGTGGTATTTACATGTTAACTTGAGAGTTAATTTCTCAATGAATGCATAGCTACTGTTTCGTAATTTTTCAGTTTTAACAAAATTCCTTTCGTACACACATCCTTTCGAACACTGGTACAGATCCCCATAATGCTCACTCGCAAGTTAAACATACAATTTATTTACAAGAAAAATAAAAAGAAGAATCGAACACAATTTCGCGCGAACAAACAGACATTGGAACATACTACACTATTTACATTTCTCCCTGGAACCTCTTAGATTTCAAAAACAATCGACCACATTTACTTTAGACCGAAATTCTGTTTGGTCAAACTTCTGCAATCAAAGTTTTGTTCGATCAAACTTCCGGTCCATCAAATTTCTTTTCGACCAAACTTCCGTCGAAGTAATGTATTACTACGAAATTTCCTGATACGAATGGTGTTTTTTGTATCCCTAAATGCAGGGATCGAAGTCAAGTTGACTATGACTTGTTGTAAGTCATAATAGTCCCTATTGGGTTCCCTGTGGATGGTACACCACTGGTTAAGCATATATAATGCTATATATACTACACTTGAAATTATAAAATTAAAGTTTTTACCTGAATACCAAACAATAGTTTGAAAAGAATAACATTAAAACTTGAAGGACGTTTTGCGCAATCTTTGTTTAACACTAATACTAAATAAATTTTGATAGCAGTACACACATAAATGTGTTTCAAAACATATTTAATGGAATTGACTGAAACATGTGAGTAAAGAAATCGATTATTTCCCTTTAAAAACATTTATTAGCTCTAAGACTTCATTTAGAAAAGAACAAAAAAATAGAGACACAAAGTAGGAAAAGGTATTTAAAGCTTAAATTTAAAACCACAACAATAGGACAAGAATGTTTCGGCTAAGAGCCATTCTCAGCGGACTGGACGGACGAAAATAGGACATAATAATAGACATGAATTAAATTTAAAGTAATATCTTAGGAAATTCCGGAATTTAAATTTTCAAAAACCAAGATTACAGAAGGAGAACCAAAAATTAAATCAAACTTTCAAAATAATAAATGTATATAATGTATATAAATAATAAGTTATTTTATGAACCCTGTAGCTCAAAAACAATAAACTCATGTCTTTTTAACTTGTAGACACAAGACATGAATATGGGCTCCACTTGTATGTTAACTGACAATCTAAGCTTAATGAATCGAATGTTTCGGAAGCTTATAGTGTCAGGAGCTCCCTTATGTTCAGTGATTCTTTCTCAAACTGTTACAATACCTCTGACACCATATATACTTACACGCATACACTTACCTCCGTGTGACAACAGCCACATAGAATCACATTTTCCTCGCCGTTCTGCCCTTGAACGAGAGATAGACCTGTTAAGAAATCTTTGAACTTGGCGGAACTGGCACGTAGAGACACTGTTTTTGCTAAGAAGATACTTTTAAAAAAAAAAATAATTTTAAAAACTTAAATACATTTACACAATCCTAAATTATACACTTTTTGGGTAAACTATTGATGGAACATTATTTTGAGCCATTGTTTCTTAAAATGTTACAAAACATGCCTATAGGTAACGTACTTTATTAGAATCCCATTTAGAGCTCACCCACCACCACATTCTACCCACCCACCCCCCAAACGCTGGCAAACGCACATTTTTTTTGTGTGGAAACCATTGAACTTTATTAATATATTCATGCACCATCTGCTTTTACATCGCATGTTTATGTCTCCCAACTATTTGACACAACCTAAGAAATTATGACGTACCAAACGTACACATCCCTTTTTCCTCCTCACCTTTTTCTTTCGGACAGTTTTAGCTTTTCTTCATGGCATTTAGTTTTGAGAGTTCACTCTTAATATACATGTAATACAAAAATTACACTTAAAACAACTGTTAAAACATTGTTACTTTTCAATATTTTAAATGTGTTGGACTTGGATAAAACTTGTAAGTAGATTTATGAGGCACAAACAATTTATGTACATAACAAAAAAATATCCGTTACGCTGTAAATTATGGTTACAAAAAATTATTGTTTCCTTATAATGTCTTTTAAAAAACTCGTAAAGCCTGCTACATATAATATTACCTGACTGCCAAAAAAATATACTCGAGATAACTGGTAAATGTTATTTTACCTTAATTTGTTAAAGGCAAAAAGAGTGGGTAAGCTTGTGAAATCATAGGACAAACCATTTAGTTTCATGGCTGATATCTTTCAATTGAATAAACTATGTGCACTCAATTTAATTTCCTACTGGTATCTTGAATTGAATTGTATATTTTGATGTGTGGAGGAGAGTTAGTGATGAATATGTTTGGGTAGTTTGGGAAAGGGTTAGGTGAGATTCGCAACGGTTTGGCAAGGTTAGTTAGGTTTGTGAAGTTGATTATGATTGGGTGATGTTGCGTTAGAGTAATGTGTGGTTTGTAATGTGTTGGTGTGAGTGATAAGGATTGAGTAACGCGTGGTTAAGGTTGATGAGTTTAGTTAGGTTTCGGTAAAATGCTTAGAATTGATTGAGGATGGATGAGGTTGGTTAGGATTGGGGAGGTTAGTTAGATTAGTGAGTTGGGGTTAGGTGGTGTGAGGTTGGATGAGGTGGGTTAGACTTTGGGAGTTTAGTTAAAGTTATGAATTTAGTTAAGGTAGGGTAAGGCTGGTAAGGGTTGGGTTGGATTTGTCTGGTTGGGATTGAGTTAGTTAATTCAATGTTGGGTAAGATTCGTTTGGGTTGGGAATTGTTGGTTAAGGTTTGGGAACTTTGGTTAAGATTGACTTGGTATGAGTGAATTTTTAGCAGGGTGGGGAAGGATGTGAGCTTGGTGTCAAGGCCATCAAATCAGAGGTAGTGTGTATATACGAATGAGTGTATTTTTGGGTAATAAAGGTAGACAATGCTTTAGAGTGACAGAGTGATCTAGAGATTCAGTGTGAGCTAAGGTGAGTGAATGAGAAGATATTATTTCTTTATACATTTGTTGTGGGTCTTTTGCCTGATTATAAAAATTTTGCTGGAAGATTTATGTATGTATCAACTTTAATGAGAACCAGTTGGATGTTTTCTTTCTGTGAAATAAACCTATAATGTACAATGAAACTTTTTGAGTGTTATACATTACAAGCTCTAGTCCGTGTTAAGACCAAGGAAAGTTAGACATTGGAATAGTTGCAATCAAAATCTGAGACATCAACTATTTGCTATCATCATAAGATATTAGACAACGGAGTATCTGACAGTTAGAAATTGATTTGTTTATGACGGTTGCCACTTGATGAGTCTGTTTGGTAGAGAACCATTTTTTAGCAAAAATTTTGCTTTAATTAATTTATGACTCAACATTTTGCTATGAGACATAATCAGCGGTGAATAAGAAAGTGTCCACATAATTTCATTAAATTTAAATGTTTAATTATAGAATAATTCGCTTGTTATGAAACTTACATTTGACTAATAGACAACAATTTATATATGATGTATACTATATTGAACATTTAATAATTAATAAGTAAAAAGAAAGAAGAAATAATTACACCCAGTTTTCTAATTCTGAAACAATCATTGTATTACAAATTTTTTATTTTGTAATATTGCTTTTTATTTGTCAAATATTTGATGATTGAAAAAATAGTAATTTCTTCAAGATGTCTTTATTAATATTACTATTTTGTATAGTCGCCTTTACATTATTGAACAGAAGTTGAGTGAACATAATTGCATAACTTACTTGTGACTCAATGTGGTTTGTTACCTAAAATAGTTTGTAGTGTTGACATGCTATCCTGGGATTAAATGGCTCTGGTGAGCATTTGGAGCCAAGAACATTCGAACACCTCCGAATAATTAGTTCATTGACAAAATTTCTCTACTGGCGATGCCTTTAAGAAGAAAAGGTTCCCTCTTGGACTTCCGTTCTGAGTCTAGCTAGGGAGTAACACAGCGGATTAACAACTAACCTTTTTAAGCCACGAGGAGGTCTCATCAAACGGCCATTTTTAAGGCCTCAAAAATATTCACCCAATTCTTAAAATGGTTCTTTGGTGGCTATAGAAAAGGAAAAAAAAAGAACGAAAATACATTGAGGAAAAAAAAATGATCAGGCTAAACATAGACATAATGTAATATTTAATAAATATTTTTTTAAACATTAATTAAGAACAAATAAGTATTAAATGTTTCTTCAATATGGAAACAGTGTATAATGTTACTTTTGGTCGAATAAATGTATTTCTTTTACATTCTTTATGTATTTACAATATAAACTTGAGAGAACCTCACCAGTAATACTAACATATACTTAAGTTTAACATAATAGTCTAAATTAACAAAGTTTGAGTACCAACAAAGATGTAAGTTTACCACAGTTGTCTAACTTAAAAATATTTAGTTCCAACATAGACTTAAGTTCACCACAATTGTCAGGCTTTTAACAAAAGCAGGTTAAGGACTGTGCAATAAAGGACTCATATCAATGTAAACACACATAGAATCCAAACAAGGCATATAATTTTTCTCTAGGAAGAAAATGATTTCTTTGACATAAAATCAACTATGTCCATGCATGTGAATATCTCAAGAAAACACCATGTGTGGATGATTTGCTTGGCAACACTAGCGACTCATGAGTTAAACGATCTTTTCTGGTAAATAAAGCTGTATAATGTATTATATCCGTAAGATTTGCATGCATATATTGGTTGACATTTTAAAATATATCTCTGCACTGGTGGTTCATTTTAAAAAAAAATAAATAAATAAATGATCCACGTGCTGAAAATATATATATATATATTTTTTTTTTAAAGTTGAATTGAAAACTGAATAGCACAGTATAAAACGACAAAGCCTGGAACATATGCAATTGTTTTAAAATGAAATTTCATAATAAAAGTTGGGATAAGCGTAAATTACAAATTGTATAATGGCAGATAGTTTTTTAAACAAATATCGTTATTCTCATAGTTTAAAATTTGCTCGTCTCAATGTTTGTTGAGCTAGACAAAATAAAAAGTTTCAAACATTGAATTTATTTTTACACTAATTTAGAATTTGACAGCAGCGTACAAATAATACAAGTTTAATTAATTACTATTGATTCTAATAGGATTGTGTTTTATGTAAATGATAAAATAAGCTGATATTGTAAAACTACTTCCTGAAAAAAAAACCGCTTAAATTGTCATTAAATAAACGAGTAACTGCCGCCTTCAAATCTATTCTTCAGGAACTCGTTATTTCATGACCATTACATCGTTTCTTATAAACCATCGTTTTAGTTTTCATGTACTCATTTTGACACGGAGGGCACTTGTCTTGCCAAGGGGCAATAAGCCCCACCCTCGTAGAGAAGCCTAAATGAAACACGAGTAGAGAGATTTTAAAAAAAAACACCAAAACAACAACATGCTTTTAAGACAGATTTTATTTTTTACATTAATATTTAATTATTTCAATTCCTGTATGCAATAACAATGGCGATCACTTCAGTTATTAACTTGCCTCTATTTCTTCTGTCCTTTCTGCCAAGAATGATCTTAGACGAAACACTCTTTTCTGATTGCTCTGGTTCTTACTTCAAGCTTCCACATTCCTGTTTTACTCATTTCTTTTTTTTTCTTTTAGAAGTTTTATTTTAAATAAATGTAGTTCAAGGGAAACAATCGCTTTTATTTTCTAAATAATTAGTATTGATATCTTTGAGGATTTTTTTTCCAGTGATTTAAATATGGCTTTTGCCATGCCGATTTGAATTGTAATGATTTTAATTTTTAAAAAAATTGTGCACTTAGTCCTAAAACGAAAATGTAAAATTATTTTAATTTGATTTAATTAAGATATAACTTTTTTTTTTTCTTTTATATTTACCAAAATATATACCCTTCTATTTCCACTATTTTAGTTTTTTATGGATTTTTTTTTTTGATTGCATACTTCATACTTATTAGACTTAAATAAACATCATATGGAAGGAAAATAAGTTTTTAAAATTAAATAATGATTTTATTGCTATGTTCTCACATGGCAACTGTGCGTCTAAAAGTTCACAAAAGTAAAACTGAGCAAGCAAAGGAAACTATAACAATAATATTTTTAAAAGGTGACTATTTAATCGTTTACACAAAAAATGGTAATCAGTACTTAGCTTACAAGCATATCTTCATATTATGCTTTTATGTCATGAAAAAGATCATTATACAAATCATATTTTATATGCAATTTTTACACAAAAATATAGAAGATCATGTCATCAATATATAGAGCATATAGAGGGACTTTAAATATTTATATACATATGTGAAATGCAGGTTTAATGCTAGTGGAACTGTTTTAAGCAGTATGAACTTTAAATTTTTCACATTGTATCTTGAAAATCGTTTGCAACCTGGTCTCTTGCATCTTCCTTTGTTTTCAAGTGGCTCAGGATAGTGCCCAAAATAATCAGCTCTTACTGGTAAGAGTGGAACAGCTGCAGTAGGACCTCAGATTTTTAGCCGCAAGTTGAGGCTCTATACCCAATGAAGGACTGCCAAGTTTCCTAAACCCTTCTTTACCTTCTTTCATTAGGCATATGGCCATCTGGAAGTTGAAATCAAGTACACAGAGGGTATTTGTGTCGCAATTCGCATTAGTACAATCAGCCTATAGAACAGTCATGCAAGCACAACTGCCATACTGGTATCCAGAAAGTGGAATATGATACAGTGATACTATTTTTTGGACCTTACTGGTATCCTGTATAAGGCAAACAGTGAAGCGAGAAGATCCACACCGTCCATGAATTTATTGTAAATCATGATTACCGATGGACAAATTACCTTGAATTCCCTTTTAGCCTTTTTGTCCCACCTTTTGACCCGTTTCATGGGCTCACTAGCAGCAAATGTACTGAGTGTGGTTACCGCTCTATTGTCAACCCATTTGACTGCACACAGATCAACACCGTCATGGTGGCTGGTTTTCAGAATAGCGGAGCCCCTTCCATTTCTTACCAAGTCCTTTTCTGAAGGCATTATGAAGTTTCTAAGCCTATTAGACCTTACAGTGCCAATAGCTGCATGTCAGCTTCATCTCTGTGGCGCCAAAGCAAATTTCATGGAAATAGTTTTGCCTGTGGTTGGATTGCAGTGTCTAAAGAATCACCAGATGTGTCGTTAGTTTCACAGTCTGAGTCTGATATGGTTGAATCTGAAAGGGGAAAATTGAAATATTATTTTTCAGTGTTTACTTCAACTTTTAGCTTGAATGTTATATAATTGTTCTTTCAAAAAATATTAGAGTTAAATACAATTTTAAAAAGTATATGAAAACATACTTGTTGTATTCTGGAGTCAAAGTGTTATCTATGCCATCATCGCCTGAAGATAGCTCACTAACAACGGAGTCCTCACAAATAGCAGGAATATCCCCTTCTTTTTTTTTCCATAGAAGCGCTATGGATCCATGACGGCTTTGCTATTTGGATATTAGAATTCTAGAAGAAAAAAAACATTATAGGAAACTAATAATTCCACACAAAAAAATAACTTACAATATAGGCTTATATTTTGTATAGTATCTATTCATTTTTTTAATAAAAAGAATTGTAACATTAATTTAAAACGTGTTAATTTGATCTAAATATAAAAGGCTGACATAAATATTATATGTTTATAGATATTTCATAAATGAAACATTTTTCAGATAGCTTATAAACTGGTTATACATTGTATGTTGTCATTTGGCAACAAAAAAATAAACGCAAAAATTAAACACATAGACGCACTGTTGCCAATTGGCAACATACCATTTTTTCCGTATGTCATCCACATATGATGACAGATATCAAACATAAGCTCATTTAATATCAGTTTAAAAATTAAATTTAACATTCATTGTTTTTTGAAACAGAAATTATCATTATTTAATATAAAAAACAACAACTTGTACTTAACAGATTCGGCGGAAAAAATTGTAGTCAACTGTGACCGTCTAAAATGTGTTCTTACATAAAAATAGCAAGGCGAAAGGGAAGAGTTCTTCAGGATAAGAGTTTAAAACCTCATAATTTAAAAGGAGAATCACTCTAACAAATTAAAAATTGGGCTTACAGTACTAGCAGTCATGGACGCCCGCAGGTAGTTGCAAGGGGGGGAACTTGCCCCCCCCCCCCCCATGGATTGATTGAATAAAAAAAATTTAGTCTTAAATAGACAAAAAATGTATTAAAGTAAAGAGAAAATAAAGAGAAAGTAACTAAGCTGATGTCCTGTCCGTTCGTTCACCATACAAAACGCTACAGTAAATTAAAACTATTTTAAAACAAAACTAAAAATTAGTTCCCCCCCCCCTGAAAAAAAAATTGATTTTTTTTCCCCATCCCCCCCCCCCCATTGTATTCTTTCATACTTATTAAAATAATTATTTCCTGCATAATAACTATTGTTTCATACATCCTACATTTATTTTCCAAGACAAAAAAAAAAATGTCTTTTTTCATGCAGATTAAATATCAGTTCAATACATATAACACATAGTATTTACGATTTTTAACTAGTTTAATTCATGTGCATCTAGACATTGCCGTCTCTGATATTCCTGGGTTATGCTGACCTATGTTGTTTCACTTTATTTTGATTCATGCACTTATAGATATAGCTGTGTTGGACGTTAGTGTCTCTGCCATTCCTTGGTTATGATGACCACCTTATTGTTAAATGGCAAAAGTAGAATAAAACATATGTCGAATGAATTGCGAGAATTAAGATGGGACAAAACAGAATGCATGAATTTTGGGGATCGACTGGCAAGAGAAATATCTCGCTCTCGTAAAATATACCAATGACATTTTCTGGACGTCCTTGTGATTTCGCTGTTTATGACATTTATGGCTGTGCTCGTCAGTTCACTGGTGTTGACATGCATGGTTCTCCTTGTGAGGTCACTGATGTTGACAGTTATGGCTCTACTCCTGAGTAAATAGGTTTTTACATTTATGGATGCCCTTGTGAGTTTAATTGTGTTAACATAATAAAACAAATATTACATTAGTAACACTTGTTAGATTTAAAATACAATATATAATGTAAAAAATGTAATGACAGAGGAATACCTTTACTTAAAAATCGTTTTAGTTACAAAAGATTTATATAACATGTTGAAGAGTTATAATGATGGATCATTATGGCACACACTTTGTAACTATAATTTACACTAACTATTATAAAAATATGATTTTCCAGTAAATGATGTTAAAAATAAATTTACTTAAAATTTAAATATTTTTATTGTAAATTTCTTTTTTCTTTCTTTTTTACATAATTAACTATTCTTTATCAAAATTAAAAAAATAAAAAAATAAAAAAATTAAATTGCAATGACAGCTGGAGCTTTCTCACTACCAATTAAATTATAATTTACCGTAATTCTTTGTTATAAAAATTCATCCTTCAGTATTTTTTTTTTTTTTTTTAAAAGTTAAAGAAATTTTCTATCACAAGGGAAACAATTGCTTTCAATTTTTAAAAAAAATATTTAAGTTTTATTAAATTTAATTCCGTGGCACGTTTCAGTTGTAAATTATATTTTTGTAAGAAATGTGTTTTTGTAAAAAAAATTCAAACATCAAAAAACAATCTGACATCAATTGCTTTTTAAAATTTTATATCACAAGCATTTTATACAAAACTACGAATTTTTAAATTTAAAGCAAATTTAAATAACACAAAATATGCTTAACCAATATTCAAGGTAATGTCCTCAATATCTGCAAGTGGAAGAGCACTTGATTTCGATCCCTAATATTAGGGCCCAAAAGGAATGTGATTGTTGCATTTAAGGAACCTCAACAGAGATGCAAACATTGACTGAAAAAACGTTTCCACCATCACAGTAATCGTATAGAAGCACATACGCCATTTATATTTAAATAGTCTAGCTCATAAAAAAAATATATATATATATTTAAAAATGCGAATTTAGCCCCCTCCCACACTAACGGAATATTGTAAAACTATTTTATTAATTTTAAAATCTTTTCATTACGTCACACACAAAATAAATTGTCTTTTTTCGTATTTGATTCAATTTCATAAACCTAAGCAATAGTTCTGTTCGAAATAATAATATATAACTAACATTAGAAAAACAAAGACATTTTGTTACCCAGTCCGAAACGGAATATTGTAAAACGGTTGTACTAATTCAGAAACTATATTAGTATTTTATTTAAAAAGTGATAATTGCTTATTTGTATTTGATTCAATTCGATCGACCAATGAAATAGCCTATCTGAGATTACACATTTTATAGTTAAAATTAGTTGGCCAATGGAATTTAGGGCCCCCAGCCCCAAAATAAATATTTTTTTAAAAAGTTTTTTCTAAATTATAAACATTTTCGGGCGTAACACAACAACTCGCCACCATCTTTTCGCAATTTGTTGAGTGATTTAGGAAAGAAACGGAAATTATGTTTTTATAGCTAGTATAAAGAACATAAAAACTAATTTTAAACCCTACTAATTAGGTCACACACAGAGTTTAATGTAGCCTTTTGTATATGATTAGGATTTTTATCCACCCATCTATTAGCTCTCTTTGAAATTAATTTTATAAAGATCATAAAAGAAAGAAAAACATTAAGGCCCCAGGCTTCAAACGAAATAATTTAAAATGGTTTCAATAATTAAGAAACGTTTGCGGGCGTGCGTCCAAAAACTCATCAACGTTTTATCGCAACGGATAATTTTTTTAAGAAAGCATTCGGAAATTGTATTTATTTAGGGCCAAGGTCCCAAAATGAAATATTTTAAAATGGTTGTAATGACTCAGAAAAATGCTCTAGCTTCTGGACAAGTTAAAAACAAAATTGTATTGCAATTGCAGGAACAATATAGGAGCTCATAAGGGACTTACATACATTCAGACATTACTTTTTAAATACATATATTTACAGAGGCGTAGTGAGGGTGTTTGGCGCCCGGGGACAAGATTCGCGCCCGGGGACAAGATCCATTTTAAAGCGCCCCTTTTTCTTTTTTTAACTCTCAAACCCATTATTTTTATCAATAAAATAATATCAAAGCATATTTTTGTGCCCCTAACTAGCTGGCGCCCGGGGACATCTGTCCCCCCCTGCCCTTCCCTCGCTACGCCTCTGTATATTTAAAAGAAACTTATTATATTTATTTATTTTACTTTGAAGAAGGGGAAAATACATTATCAGTCCTGATACTCGTGGTGATTAAATCAAAGAAACTTAGAGATTTGGTCAAAATAGGTACTGTGACTTCATATGGGTATTTGTGCAGAACACATTAATTTTAATTTTATTTTACAATATTAATTTCGCACTAAAACGCAATTTAGAAAAGTGTGTTTAGTGTTCCCGATAAATTTTATTGCATTGTAATAAACCGCTTATGAAATGATTAAGATTGTTCCATTGTTGTTTCTTTGAACGTATTAGCAATTGTAATAATAATACTGAAACAATTACTAAAATAAAAGTGGATATATACATTTTTCAGCATTTAAATTTATTATATTTCAGTAAAATACTTTGAAAAAATATATGCTCTTTTTTAAGAATAATTGGCGTTACGGTCAGCCTAGCACATTCTAATATATATAATTGTTAACAGTAAAATGTAGATGAATTTCTTATAATATTTGAAAATACCAAAGAAATTCAAACCGAAATCAATTCCTACTTGTAAGGAATCCAACGCCATGATGCTCTCCTCTATCCCACTGACTACCCTCTAGCTCTTAACCATCATGGTTTCTCCTTTAGACTACACATAAGGTAAAGTAATGAACAGAGACACGTCATCCAAGTACCAAGAATAATTCATTGATAAGCATTTTGCTAGAAGTTGATTTCCGACATCTGTTTATAAATATCCCAATGCAAAGTATGGCCGACAATACGAACTCATTACATTACAGGCTTTTATATGAAGTAGATGAGCTAATTACATAACATGAATAATATGACGCAGATGAGCTAATGACATTGTATTAGTCATATGAAATAGATAAGTTAATGACATTAAATGCTGCATATAAAATAATGAGATAATTACATATACGATTGATGAGCTAATTACACTACTGACCCCACATAAAAATTAATCATTCTTAAACCAATCGAGAAAGTATTTTTGCTAATAAAGTGTCTGCTACCATTATATTTATATAGTCATTGTAATTGCAGTGTAAGGGTTGATCTACATATGCAGAGTGACCTAGTTGGCGCAATGGAAAAATGATAGCGCTCCGGACACAGCAGTTCAAAGACTTGCTCGTAGAAAGATTAAGACGGTAGTTGTACACATAATACACTGAACACGGACTTCACCACTGACTTTCACATAAACAATTACACCAGAAACAATAGCAGATGCTTCAAAGTGCCTCAGTGCAACACAGGGCAGTATCAACAATCTTTCTTGCCACGCACAATAATAGCATGGAACAACCTGAACGATGCCACTGTGAACTTTACATCAGTCGAAAGCTTCAAGGCTTCACTGGCATCAGCTAGGAGCTGTTAGAATAGCAACATCATACCCCCAACCGTTGCAAAGATGCCAGTACATGGATGCAGCAACGAAACATTACCAGAACCAGAATAACCAGAAACTTGGTAGTTCGAAAATTTGCCCATAGAAAGATTAAAAGATTCGTTATATATACCATACAATAGCCAGACAATTCGTTAGTGATTCTGTCAATTGTTCATTAAAATAAAAACCACTATTCTCACATTTTATGTTTAAGAATCCATTACATCCCACTCAGCTATCAAATAATTATTGAATGAAGCTTTGTTTCGATAAAATAGGAAGCCTAACCATCATTATTTCTATAAATAGCAATACAATGTTTCCCCGACCCCAGAAGATGGCTATGCAGACAAAAGAAATGAACACAAAGTCTACGAGTGAATGACAAGTGAAAACTGAGATCTAACAATATTGATCATGTTTTATTCAAGGCGGCTGGGAACTCAATGTTAGAAATGCTATTTTCTATAACCATGGCAACACGGTCATATAGCTCTGAAATGTAATCCTGACAAATAACTATTTCATATATCTCTGACATAAACCAGCAATTAATTTGTTTATTGTTCGTTCTTTGCTTACTATTTGAAGAGTAGCCTGGACTTGATAAGTCACCTTGACTTGAGTAGTAGCCTTGACTTGAGTACAAGCGATGATATGAGAAGCAGACTTGACCTGAGTAGTAGCATGGACTTGAGTAATAGCCTTGACTTGAGTAAGAGCATTGACTTGAGTAATAGCCTTGACTTGAGTAGTAGGGTCCACTTGAGCTGTATCTTATTTAAATTTTAGGATTATTTCCCAAATTCTCTGGTCATTATCTATTTGTCTCAATAGCAAGACTAAGTCAAGACGGGATGAAGAGAATGACCAGCTGTGTTTCTTGTTTCTCCCTGTGCTCCACTAAGCCGGAGTTGTCAGAATATTTATTGTGTCACTGTAATACCGCCTCAGATACTCAATCCATCAAAAAGTTTCACAAAACTCTAAAATATCTGAATAAGGACATGTTGACATAAATCTGAAACATAATAGTTTCAAATAAATCTGACCTACAAAAGTTTCATACAAATTTGATGCATAACAGTTTTACATAAATCTGACATATATCTCTGATATATAACCATAAAATAACCCTGTCATATTCCGACGTTTAACTGTCAAATAAAACCAAGTCATTTATTTATTTCGTTTTACTGGAATTAGTCCGTCACAATGTGATGATGGTGTAAAATTTGCAGGACAAAATCCAAAATGATTTTAGGGATTTTTGTTTAGAATTTTAAGCAAATCACCTCCGTCCACGCAGCTTATCCACACAAACCTAAGGAGAATCATACGTGAAGGATGCAGCTTGGCACCAGGTGCGTTGTCTGAGTTTTCGGTATATTCTATTGTGTCAATGTTATACGCATGCAGGACTCCATCTTTGGTTTTAATTCAGCGTTTCCTTCTTTTAGATGAGTTGTCATCCAAGGTAAACTAGTCCAATACATACGGGTGATATTTTTGCTTGACTTGACTTTGGTGGGGACTGAACTGAAGACCATGAACTTGAGATTGTCTCGGTCTAGACCACTTGGCCACCCTCACATGCAACCTTGACATGTAACACTGACTTACTGTCATGACCAATACCAATGTCATATAACCGTGCAGTATACCTTTGACATGTAATCGTGTATAAAATATACATATAAAATGACTAATAACTATGACAAATAACCCTGACATGTTATGGCATGGCATCTTTCCGACTGCGGGAGACGATAGATTATCTTTATAGCTTGCAGCTCTTGGTGTGGCTGGTGAGACCAATCCTCGCATGGCAGTGGCTGTTACATTTCCCACACACGAATGCGGTGGAGCAGTATTTACCGGCATTCCTCCTCGATATTTTTGCAGCTGTTTCCGCCCTGTTTTGATCCTCGGCATGTAGTGATCCTGCCTTCACGATGCCCCACCATGAGGATCCATCCTCTGCCAGCTCCTCCCAGTTTGAGATGTCGATGTTAGCCGACTTCATGTCTCTTTTGCATATGTCTAAGTATCTCAGACGAGGCCGTCCAACTGACCTTTTCTCTGTCGCCAGCTCGCTGTATAGCACGTTCTTTGGTATGCGACCAGATTGCATTCGCTTGACGTGTCCAAGCCAGCGGAGGCTTCTTTGGATTAACATGGATGGGACGCTACACATGTTTGTTTGGGACAGGAAATCCGTTTTGGGGACTTTGTCTTGTCATTTAATGTCAAGGATGTGGCGCAGGCAGCTGAGGTGGAAGCCATTGTGCCTTCTTTCGTGTTTAGAGTATGTGGTCCACAACGCGCATCCATATAGAAGTGTGCTCAGTACGCAGGCCTGGTACACCTGCAGCTTAGTTCTTGTTGTGAGTTTGGCGTTTGACCAGACTCTTTTCTTCATTCTGGCCATAACAGTTGCGGCCTTCCCTATCCTCCCACTTATCTCATCCTCCATTGATAGGGAGCTCGTTATGTTGGATCCCAGATATGTGAATCTGTCAACAGTATCCAAGTCGTAGTCGTCGATGGCGATAGTGGGGAGGAAGGCAGCGACCTGTGCCATAATGTTAGTTTTCTTTAGGCTAATTTTTCAGGCAAAACTCTTTGCAGGCAGCGGATAGGCTGGATACGAGGCTCTGCAGGCCGTCAGGTGTGTGAGATACCAAATCGGCATCGTCCGCAAACAAGAACTCCCGCAGCAAGACCTTTCTTGTTTTAGTCTTAGCTCTAAGGCGGGCAATATTGAATAATTTGCCGTCATCTCTAGTGTGAATGTATATCCCCTCGCTGTTGTTGTGAAAGGCATACTGGAGTAGGATGCAGAAAAAGATTGAAAATAAAGTAGGAGACAACACGCAACCTTGCTTAATTATATAAACCTGATAATTATAAATGAGATTTAACAAAAGCATATAAACCTCTGTTCTATAACCTTACATTTAATTTCTTTCAGGTAATTGATATATTTTACACAGACACAAACATTTATAAACGACACAATATATACAATATTGTTATTAGCAAAGATTAGTGATCAATTCAAACATTGTTTTGTTACCATTAGCAGACATCGATAAATTATAGATTGTAACTATGTTTTATTATATCTTGTAGAACCCAAAAAGAACATTATTTTGATCAAATGAATTTGAAATAGTTAACAATAGTCTTGGCACTTAAATTAATCCTATTAAGTAATCAATAAAGGAGGTTATTTTCCCGTTTGGTGGAGGACGGAAGAGATGTGGCAACGAAAATGACAAGGACAGGTGAGATGTTTTAAGCGTAACATTTTTAAAAGTAAGGTTTTAATTCTACCATTTATATATATATATATATATATATATATATTTAAATGGAACATACACATAATTGTGTCAAGTTGGCGAGAATTCCTTTTGTATAATATCCCTAGGTGTAGGGATTGAGTTTAATCGGACTGCAGCTTTAAAACTATTTATTATTCACTGTGTCGGCGCTGTGTTTTAACGGTGATTCGTATTGGTGAATAAAACATTCATTTCTATTAAAGTTATTAAGTTCAAGATTTTATGTTAATCAAACGAAGCATAATAAATTAATTTTAGTATCAGTTTTAAGAATAATTTGATTTACTTTTGTTTATTACATGTTTATTAATATAAAATGCTCAGCAAAAATAAATTTAAACGGTTTCTCAAAAAATCCTAAATGATATTGGCAAAAATGGTGGCAAACGAAAAAGATGTTTGCCCTATTAAAAAACAAACAAACAACAAACTAGTTGCAATAAACCATTAAAAAAAATGTAAAACAATGTTTGCGTAAGCTTGAATTAGGAACCAGGAAAATATGATTCAAACTTTGGAGCTAAAGGCCTTTCCTAACAAAAATGATAGATGAAAATGCAGCAAGAAATAAAAACAAGTTAAAAAACTAAAATGATCGCAATTTGTTGTCTCGAAGTTTGTATTTTCCAAAACCAAGATTGAAGAATGTTAAAGAAAAGTTATGTAAATTTTTTGTTCAAAATAATATAATTTAGAATGTCATGCTATATTACCTACCCACCAGTTTATTAACAATAGTGATGGCTTTTTGACTTGTAGCCATATTGTTGACTAGGAGCTACATAGAAATTAATTGTCAATGTAAGCAGTATGACTCAAGTTGTTTGAGAGTTACTCGTGCATCGAGCTCCCCTGTGCTCAAATTGTTGGAGAGCCACTGATGCTCCTAGCTCCCCTATGCTCAAAATTTCTACAATACCTCTGATACCAACTTTCCTAAAGATCCTCAAATAAACAACAATACAAGACCCCTGCAACCAACATGTTTTAATGTGACCAATGAAACAAAACAACAATATTGTGATGATTTGAGTCTAAATTGTGTAAATTCTTCCACTGTAAAATCGCTCTTGTTAAATAATAACCCCTACCCACAGTTTGCCCTTGCCGTACAATAACCCGAGTAATCTCTTTTGTTATTATTGGATTCCGACGTGCAACGGCTCAAGCAACAACGTTATTTTCGCCCCCCCCCCTTAACATTGTTCTGGGTGGTAAGTCAAATCCATAAGTTTATGCATCAGAAGAAAAGGTTTAACAAATCTATGAAGAATGTTATTTTCACTTACTCATGTTGTAATGAAAAAAACAAACAAACTAAAATTAAAAATGAACAAATTCCATCTCAATTCTCATCTCTCTGAATATGTATTAACTACTTTATAAGCTACATTGCTATATAAATGCTTAAATTTCCATTGATATAACATAAGCTTAAGGGCAGAACCAAAAATTATTATATTTTATTATATTTTGCCAGCATTTATTAATAAGTTAGTACACAATTGTACAGTTGAGGACTTGGTTGACAGAGGAAATTCCTCTAGCTAATATTAGTTTGTTAGCCTGACATCAGTCAACCAGTCTTACATGTAAATGATCTGTTAAAATACTTGTATCCAGGGTGACAGGAACAGGAGAAACCACCCATAAAGTTGCCACACACAATCACAATCATTGGTCAGATAGCTGGAACATTCATTGATATCTGGAATAACAGTTGACAGTCAACTATATTGGTATTTGAATTAATATATAACAAGACATATTATTGGCATGTAAAATTAAAATGTTTAGATTTAGTATAACCCCAATTGTATTCCATACAAATGCAAAAAGTTATTATGTCCCCTCTCCAACATGGACAATTGTTGTCAATAACAATTTTAACAAAATTTATCCTGATAAATATAATAAATATTCGTTTCTGAGTTTTAATTTAATGTTGAGAGGTTGAGATTAATGTTACATTAAAATTTAAATTCACATAATCTAAACTTGTATGTCTTTTACTATTTTCTAATTAATGGTATACATTTTAAATATAATGTCCGATCTAAATGACAAAAAAGTTCAGAATAAATAGGACCAAAAATATCTTTAGTAAATCTTTTTTTATAAGTTGGTGAACAAATCATTTTATGTTTTTAGCAGGCACGAGTTTGAAATAAAAAAAAGATTAACCTGACAAAATAATTTACCTTGTCATTGTCCATTTTCTACACTGTATCATTCTAAACGTTGACAACTGGCAGCGCAAAAACTGTTGACACACATTTTGTCCCAGCCTGACATATGAGGAGTCCAGTAGTACCCTGATCTACATCTCTGTCACAGTGTGCTACTATGGTTACAAAGAACATGGAAATATAGTTACAGACGGTATTCAAAATTCTGTCAAATTAAACTAATTTTTCATGTATCAAGTAAAAATATTTTAAAAAAAACAATATTCAAACTGTTAAACTTACCAGTAAATCCTGGTTTACAGAGGAATCCTCTTAACGGGTCACATATGCCATCACCAGTACCACAGGCACAGTCATTGCTACAATTGAATCCACTTTTACCTTGACCACAAGCTGCATAGAGCATGTCACACAGGTTCAATTGATCACATGTTTATTCATTGATATCTGTTAAAATAGAAGGATGGATACATTTAGTTTTGCAAATTAAGTTATTTAAATTTTTAAAAATATTTTAAAATATATATTAAAAACAAAAACATTAATTTATAGACTGTAACACATGCTAATCTTTTGAAGATGTAACATCGTTAACTATCGCTATTTTGTGGTTGGACTGCCACTATCACTTGAATTATGATCAATCTCTCTCAATCAATAAGTAATAATATTGTCCCATGAATACATTACATAGTACTTTATTAGATTTTATAACCATATCAATAATAGGCCTTGCTCTGAGGATGTCCTGCATTAATGATTCTGGGATGCAACAATCACACACTTATATAATATTCCACATCACAATTGAATCTCAAAACTTCCATACTTCATTAATCCATACAAGAGAGAATAAAAAGATATCTGCTCTCTGTCAGACAAAATCGTACACTACCTCAATCTACCAACGTGTGAGGTCTACCTCCGCACTAGAAAAATATAGTTCCAACTTTTTCACAATTGACTACAAAGTTTACATGTGTCACGTGTAGAATTACAGCCAACTTGGTCTATTACATAAAAAAATTAAGACATTTTAATTTTTTTTTTCTTTCACATGGAAATTTAAAAAAAAAATATTTATTTAATCAACACAGAAAATTCTGGTATGATCATTGTAGAAAAAAAAAAAAACATAAATAAATATCGACTTCTCAGCTCACCACTCACCTTGGCATGACCAAAGTCCTCGAAGACTGCTTCCACTTTTACACAAACAATATTCAGTGTTTGTACCTTGTACAAAAGTACAAAGGTCATCAAATTTGGGATCACACACAATGTTCCTGAAATTCAGTTTTAAAAAAATAAAAATTGTCACTCGTATACATCTGTGATCAATACGCTATAAACCTTTGCAACAGTAGTACTTTTTTATAAATTTTACCAAAGCTTTGCTAATTTCAGACTTATATTCATTGAATGGATTACAGAAAAAGATGACTTCTTTAAACCCCTTTTCAAACATTTGAATTACATTTCCTGTGGTCAGTGGTTTAGGAAGGAGGGTGGCAGGCAAAAAGTGAGTTCCCTTCCAGGGAGTACTTTTTCTCTTATATGGAGGGCTGGCATTTTCATCCAAATGCATATATTTTTTTTGGTTTTCTTGCTGGTAAGTGGTAGAGAAAATCTTGGCCCAAGCTGGCGGCACTAATCCAAGCAACAACACTGCATGTGGTACAGTTTGATATTAATTCAATTCATTCATGTATGTTTATTTCTTAATTCTTACTTTTGACACAATTTTTTCTGTTAGTCCCCACAGTGCACCAATAGTTACACTTGCATTTGAAGTTTCCTCGTGTGTTCTCACATATATTCTCACAGTTGTGGGTTTTTGTTGTACATTCATTGATATCTAAGACACAAACAAATGTTATCATTTAATAATTTAATACTCATCTCTTGTGGCCATTATAGCTACAAGATTATATCTTTCTAGAAAATCAAGATGAGAATAATTGATATGTTGAAATGGATTTTATTAAATTATATAGTATTTAATATTAAGGAACACAAAACCCCAGATTTAAAAAAAAAAATAAACAAAGTGAACTCAATTATATCTATCAGACATACCTTCACACATGTTATTTTTATTGCTAGTCTATCGTTTCCTACCAAGTCAAGAACAGTTGCCTATGAGTTGACACAGTCATCAACTAATAAATCACAGTTGATGCCTTGAATGATATCTAAATGAACAGGTTAAATGTAGGATAAGACTGTACATCAAGGCAATCAGTGATATTTTAATGAACAGGTTAAATTTACGATAAAACTTTACATATAATTTATGACTAAAAAAATCTTAATTAAAAGACATGATAAAATTTAATTGGGAAATTTCACTATTCCACCAAATAAAAAAAATTAAAAATATGAAATTCTCCCCTATACTTTTGTGACTCCACTCAGAGTGTATCCAGTTTTGCAGTTTTGCAGAGCAATTTCAAACTGAGCAAGCATGAAGTAAATGCTTCACAGAGAAAGCCTGGGAAAAACCCTTCTCATTACACAGGGTGGCAGTAGTTTGTTCTGATAGAATTAAACATTTGTTGTTACAATTTTTTTCAGCAAAAATTGTTTTACATATTTAAAATAATTTTATTTCCCAAGGGTTTGATTTTTAATTTAGCTTTGATTTTATTTGAACTATTCCTACTTTGATTTGAAAACATTTGAACAATTAAAACCTTGTATTAACTTAGTTCAAACTATTCCCAACATGCATTTAATTCATTCAACTATTTCTGAGTTGCATTAAATTCATTTGAACTATGGCCACCTGGCATTGAGTTTATTTGAACAATTTCTATGTTGCATTTAATTTATTTGAACTATTATTTTGTTTAATTAAATTTAGTTGAACTAGTTCTCCCTTGCATTTAAAACAATTGAACTATTCCCACCTGGCCTTGAGTTCATTTGAAAAAGTCCTACTTTGAATAACTTTAATTTTAAATAAATCTACCATGCTGGCAAGTTCCATTACAATTTTCAGTTTTGTTTACTTTGACAGGAATATGTGTAACCGAACTCAGTGTTTAAACACAACTTTTGTCATGTGTGTGTTCTATCTGCACACTCATCAATATCTGATCAATACTGTTCTGTGGTTTAGAAATTAGAAGAATTGATAAATTAATTCAACATCTAAACATGACATGTAAAGAAGAATATGCTGATGTGGCAATGTGCCACTTTTTGTAAACTGCATTTTTATAACAAGTTGTATGTGTCTGGGTGCCATTAGGGCTACAGGGTAACTGACCGATGTTAGCTCATCCTCACAGTCAAGGATATTTAATTCAGATTAAAATCATGCGTGTCCAGTGGAGATGCTATTCAGTTAAAACAGGTTTTACCAAAGTAGCATTAAATGTGTGTAACTGTAATGACTGCACCCGAACATTCCACACACTCACGAAGTAATCACATGACAACAACGCAAGTAGTATCTCCTCCAATCACACGACGCAGATTACTTCGCATCGCCAATCAGGAGAAACAGACAAGAGGGAAGTGGCACAAATAGACACTAGTTGTTGATACTTCTTTTTTTTTTATAATGTAAGTGTAATAAGGGGAGAGACTGCAATATAAGGTATTGATTCTTGTAGAACATTAAATTTACTTGTTTGAGAAACTAATAACGTTGTGGAAATATAACTTCAAGTAATACTTGTCATTCCATTATCTGTTGGTTTTTTTTTTTCCTGGTTCACAGTCATTGTGCGGGGCATACCTTTCCCAAACATCATAAATGACACAGGAATCAGATTCAAAAACGATTAATATGGTTATCGTCTGATGTTTCACCATCAATAATTTATTTTACAATAAAAGCTAGTTTGCTTACAAACTTGACGACCTACGTGGTCTAGCAACAGTAGGTATTGTTATACTGGGCGTGGCCATTGCTTATTTTGTAAACGATTCCACATATATCAAAAATGTCGAAAAAAAAGAGGAAATTGTATTAACCGGAAGGAAGTAGAAACATTCATCCTTGGTTTGACAACATAAAAAGTCAAATGGCCGTAAGCAACGAACAAATCTAAAATTCACGATGTTACCTAAATCTGTTTTGGTTCTTTATTTTTTTTTTCTTTTTTTTAAATAATACAATAACAATATCTTATTATTTATTTAATTTATTGATCATTTCTTGCTCCTGTTTTGAATTGAGTGTTAGCCATATTTTTGTCTGGGTTTAGACTATTCGGCCACCCAGAACCCACGCTTTGGTCTGTATTAAAAAAAGAGGGCAGCATGACTTCTTGTACGTCCGCGCATACGCGTTATGTAAGACCTCAGGAAACAGATGAATTGCCCCAACGAGTCCGACCCCATGATCCTTTGCTGCGAGGGCGGCTGCTGATTTTTAATGTTGGGGCGCCCCATAATTAAGATCAAACTTATTCCCAAAAAACGCCCGGAAAAAAATTGTAAGACACTATGTCTAATTTGTATTTTAAAAAAACTTAATTTAAATTTGAACAAAAAAAAAAAGTTTTCAAACAAAAAAAATTGTATTAAATCTAGTAAAAAAAAAAGAAAAAAAAAAAAAAAAAAAAAAAAAAAAAAAAAAAAAAAAAAACTAGACCATTATGGATTGTTCTGTAACTGGTTTAGGTTGCCCGGTGCAAAGGTTCTGCCTTTACGTGGCGCACCGGACTAGTAGGGTTTCTATAACCCGAAGCTAAAGAACCTGGCATTTTCTGCCACAACCAAATGTCGCCTTGAACAAGTGTTTTAAGGCAAATTCCCTCCCCAACCCCCCAAAGCCCCCCCCCAAAAAAAAATAAAAAAATTATAATTATTTTAAGAAATGGTTTAAACTTGGTAAAAGTTCGTTTAGTTGACCTATATGTAGTGTTAAATATTCTAAACTAAAAATATTATAATAAATCTAAAATAATAAATTAAATTAATCTAAAGTAAACTTATCTAAAGTAAAATAAATGATTATTAACTAAACTAATGTAAAGTGAAGTCACGTATTATTATTCAACCTGAGCTGAAATAGTCTCAACTTAACCAATATGAAACTGACATAATCTTAACTGAAATAAACAAAAAGATCGAAACCAAACTATCATAAACTTAACAGGCTTTAAACTAATTTAAAGTAGTTTGGCCAAACGGGAAATGAAATATTAGCAAACAGTATGTAAGTAGATAGCAACATGGAACATGTCTTTTTGAGAACTATTTAAGTAAGAACTTATACAGGACCTATCGTATCAATCACTATATACGTTTGTAGCCATATATCTATTTAAAAACAACAGTAGTAGGTAGACATCCTAAACTTGTCTCTTTGTAAATAAAATATGTTTGTGAGATATGTCAAGAATATTTAGTTTGACACCTATTTGATGATCAAATTATAATTTTCAACAAGTTCAGAACCTTATGGCAACCTACTTATATAGTTTTCAACAAGTTCAGAACCTTATGGCAACCAACTTATATAGTTTTCAACTAGCTTGGGTCCTTATGGCTACCTACTTATAAAGTATTCAAATACTTGGTATCTTCATGGCTACTTACTTATATAGATTTAAACTAGGTGGGATCTGTATGGCTATCTACTTATATACATTTTAAAAAGTCGGGATCTTTATGCCTATATACTTATATAGTTTTTAATTTGTTAGAATGTTTATGTCTACCTAATAATATGGTTTTCAACTAGGCGCGATCTTCATAGCTACATACTTATTTAGTTTTCAACTAGGCGGGATCTTTATGACGCCTACTTATATATTATATTTTAAAAAGTCGGGATCTTTATGCCAACTTCTTATAAAGTTTTTAATTTGTTAGGATATATATGGCTACCTAATTATATTGTTTTCAACTAGTCGCGATGTTCATTGCTACCTACTTATATTAATTTTAAAAAGTTGGGATCTTTATGGCTACCTACTTATATAGTTTTTAATTTGTTAGAATATTTATGGCTTCCTAATTATATAGTTTATAACTGGTCGTGATTTTTATGACTACCTACTTAAATAGTTTTTAGCTGGTCGGGATCTTTATGGATACCTACTTAAATTGTTTTTAACTGTCGGGATCTTTATGGCTACGTACTTAAATAGTTTTCAGCTAAAACATGTCAAGTATGGCTACCTTTAATTCCACTGACTTAACCAAATAAAAATCGTGATAATTACCTTCAATGATTTCTTTTCATAGTTCCTTTGGTGGGTAATATTACTATTATCTTTCGTTTTACTGAATTTGTTATTGGAAAAAAAATATGTTTAGATAAATGGGGTGAATCGTTATATGTATTAATTCATACAGTTCCCACACTGTCATCTGTAAAATATATTTGTTTTAGACATTTATGACATAGAATTATGAGTTACAGAAAGTACGAAAATAGAATTAAGAGTAAGATTCTACTACCTCTTTCTTTATCTCTCTCACTCTTTCTCATTATATCTCTCTTCATTTCTTATATCTCTTTCTCTCATTCTCTCTCCAACTCTCTCTGTTTCTCACTCTCTTTTTCTTATTTTATCTTTGGCAATTTTCTCTCTTTCTGTCTAATTATATCATCCTCTAACTCTCTATATTTCTCTCTAACTCAATTTATCTATCATTAAATCTTTTTTCTATCATTCTATATATTTATATATATTTCTGGCTTTCTCTATCTCTTACATTCTATCTTTCTATGAATCACTCTCTCACTATCTCTTCATCTCTATCAAACCTTTGTCTGTCAGTCTTTCTCTATATCTCTGTCTGTCAGTCTCTCTCTATCTATCTGTATATCAGCCTTTCTCCATATCTCTAAATTTCTTCGCTATTCTTTCTGTATTACTCTCTATTTCTATACATCTTTTTCTAGCTCTCTTGCTGTCATTTCCATGTTTCTCTCTTTATCTTTCTCTATCTCTCTATATTTATTTATTTATTTAGGCATTTTTATATAACGCTTACCTTAAAGCTCCAAGCGCTTTACAATTATTAAAAACATGTAAACTAAGTAAAATAAAAATGAGACACTAGGATAGTAACTACTATACTATACAAACAATGAAAATGGCTATACAACGATGACACTTTGAAACGTTTTTGCCTCTACTACAGGATCAACCCGAAACAGAAAATGAGGCAGGGCAAGGAGGGTGCATCACAGGTCATAGGCGGACCTAAACAGATGAGTTTTAAGGGACTTTTTGAAAATGGTCGAGGTTTCACAATGACGGATATGGAAGGGGAGCTGGTTCCAGAACGTGGGTCCATGGAAGTAGAAGGAGCGTTCACCGATGTTCTTAGTTTTGGTTCTTAGGATTGAGAGGGTTCTACTGTCAATATCCCTCTCTATCTTTATTCATCTCACTCTATCCTAATGTCCACCTCTCTCTCTATTTTTATCCATCTCTCTAAATCTCTATGTCTGTAAGTCTTTCTCCATCTCTCTCAATCTCTTCTTTTCTGAAATGTTTAAATTGTTCCATGACAAAGTCCGATAAAACGACAACTCTCGAAATCGATCCTTACGTGTAGGGAAGCAAGTCCAAATCATTCAAGTCTTCCATCCAACTTCCCTACCCGACCCTCCCACCACCACCAATCCCACATATGTCATGATGCAAACTCTCCTTGACTCACTCTCTCTTACCTCCTTCCCTCCCTCTCTTTTCCTGATCCAATCTCTCCCGCCTACCCTTACCCTACATCTATGTACCATTAAGATCGATCGGTCTCATTCATATCAATCACGTTTTCTAATTATATAATTTGTAGGGTTTCAGAGGTCAAATTACTTTTCAATTATGAAATTCATTATATTTATCAATGAAATACGTAAGAGCCTTAATCAGTGCTATATGTCAGGGTTTTTGGTGACTTCAATGTACCACATTACTACATTGCCAGATTTAAAGCAATTTTCGTTTATGATCGGACTGCAGTTATTCGAATCAATGGTGCTTCTTGATAAAGACTTGATGAGATGTTTCAACAAGATCTTTTACTAACCCTACAATCGAAATATCTGTCTGACTTCAAAATATATCAAGACTCTATTTATATTTTAAGATATATTTAAAATAAGATTATTTTATTGATCCACACAAATGGAAATTTACATTTTTTGGACATAAATAAATCAATTTGAACACCAGACATCTACATTATTTTTTTTTACTAGTTAAAAACCTTTATAAATCCTCATTTAGATTTGTAACTTCTGGGGTAGAACGCTGGTCAATTCAAACAGATGGGGAACAAATATCCGTTATGACGCGTCCCATTACGACCAGCGAGGCCCTAGTACGACTATTAAAAGCTGCGCAACATGTGGCTTACATGAGGAATCTACTGAAACCTTTTTGCTTATGTTGCATCCTTACAAGGAAGGAGCGAATTCCGGGACAATCCCGTTTTATTTATTTTTTGGATTTATTAATTTTTTTTTTTTCCCATGGAAACAAATTTATTACACATTTACCATATTTGAAATCATTATATTTCTAATATGGAGGCATACAATGATGATGTTTTCTTAGTCTTATGACTGTCACAACTTTAGGGCTCATTTATTTGATACATTTAAAAGTAAATGTTTTGAAAAAGTGTTGTTTAACGATTTTATTTGATTTTATTATAAAAATATTGCTGATTAAGTTAATCAATATTGTGCAATGAATCATCAAAGTCAAATGTATTAACTATTTTTTAACATAATTTTTGCGATACATCCCTCAATGGATGGGAACATCTCCAAGGATTTCCCAAGTTAAGTATTGTAACCGTCAATCCTGTTGTTCTAGACATAGAGGTGATCCTTAGCTAAGTCTGCATCTGTATAAAAGAAGATTTAATGTCATATCAAGACTTTGACATTAGTAGACATAGAGGTCATCGTTAGCTAAGTCTGCAGCTGTATAAAAGAACATTTAATGACACATCAAGACTTTGACATTAGTAGACATAGAGGTGATCATTATCTAAGTCTGCATCTGTATAAAAGAACATTTAATGACACATCAAGACTTTGACATTAGTAGACATAGAGGTGATCGTTAGCTAATTCTGCAGCTGTATAAAAGAACATTTAATGACACATCAAGACTTTGACATTAGTAGACATAGAGGTGATCGTTAGCTAAGTTTACAACTGTATGAAAGATCATTTATGTCACTTCTCTATTAAATAGACACAGCAAGCAGACTGATGTGCTTGTGCTGGACTTTTCAAAAGCGTTTGACCGTGTCAACCATAGCTTACTATTACACAAACTGCAGAGATATGGGATCCAAGGCACTACCAAAACATGGATCTCTAGCTTCCTCAGCGACCGATGCCAGGCAGTAGGGTAGATGGTAAAACCTCCTCCTTTGTCGGTGTTAAGTCAGGGGTCCCCCAGGGCTCAGTGCTAGGCCCTTGTTTGTTCCTAGCATATATCAATGATCTGCCCGAGAAGCTGACCTCTCAGGCAAGACTGTTCGCAGACGACACGACGGTATATAGGACAATCGTTCAACAGCTCTGACCAGAGCCAGCTTCAACAAGACCTCAATCGGTTAGCTGAGTGGGAGATGAGCTGGGACATGGAATTTCATCCCGTCAAGTGCCAAACCCTGTCAGTCTCCAGAAGCAGGTTCCCTCTAAACCACTCTTACGAACTGCATGGCCATATTCTTGAGCCAGTTTCCTCCGTTAAGTACTTGGGTGTTACCATCCAAAGAGAGGTCCGCTGGGACGAGCACATTAACAGTGTGTGCAACCGGGCAAACAAGACCCTGGGGTTCCTAAGGCGCAATCTGAAGATCGGCAACTCAAGCGTGAAAGAAAAAGCCTATAAAGCCTTTGTCCGACCTATTTTAGAGTATGCTTCTACAGTCTGGGACCCATTTACCCAGAAAAGCATAGACAGGTTGGAGGCGGTCCAGCGACGGGCAGCACGCTTTGTCATGAACCGCTACAGAAGCACCTCGAGTGTTGGCAGCATGCTGGAAACACTGGGCTGGTCGACATTGGAAGAACGACGACGACTATCCAGGCTCACCATGTTGTACAAGATAACAAATGGACTGGTGCACTGCTCCGGAATCAAACAGAAACTCGTTCATCTTCCCCCCAGACTGCGACGAAGTCACGACAAACAGTTTCGGCTGGTAAAAACAAGAACGAAGTACAGAAGCTCCTCATTCCTGCCGAAGACAATAGGGGACTGGAACAAGCTTCCAAAAGCAACAGTTGAGGCAGCTACACTAGACACATTTGTGTCTATTGCCTCCTGTATTCCAACCCCCAGTTCATAACACCACTGCTGATTCGCCCTTGCAACCAGTGAAGTATCCCATTGAAACCTATGCACAGTAACATCGCAAACCCCTCTGAAACATAGGAGCCAGAATGATCAATTCATTGATCGTGGGCCCTTAAAATAAAGAAGAAGTTTTTTTCTTTATTTCAATATTTCCGTATTCATATATATCAACAACTTTACTTATAATACAGGATATAAATGCATAGATATGTGTGTCCCTTGTGTATAATAATTTTCTTGACTAGTGTCTGCGCAATTATCACTCAATTTTTCTGTGGCACAAATTCATCAACCATCTTTGCAATTACTTACGTCTGCTTCAACTGCGCCATTACATCTCTATGTGTGTGTATCTAGTTTAAATCTACTAAAACTTAAAATAGTGTATACTAAGTTACATTTTTACACGTCTGATATAGTATTATACATTTTTTTAGTTATGTTATGGGCATGTAGATACCATGCAATCTAGATAATTTTAAAAATTTAAACCAAACACAATTTTGCCCTATTTGGAAAGTAGACATGTTTTTTTTTAAAAATATTTAACTCATTGTTTTATAAAAATGCATTAAAATTTAAAAAAAAAAAAATGGTATGTATTTGAGACATATTATGTAATCTTTTAGAAAAAAATATTTTAAAAAATGATAAAATTAAACGCACCAGAAGATAAATGTCTTACAAAATATTTCAATACATTGTCCAAAAAAAAATAAAAAAAAAAAAAAAAAATAAAAAACTTAAAAAAAAAAAAATAAAAAAAAAAAATAAAA